>LOEQ01002794.1:81279-95776 GCA_001685075.1 Bramus lutescens
ATAGATAGATAGATAGATAGATAGATAGATAGATAGATAGATAGATTAGGTGGAGTCAAGGAGATGCCATGTAGCTACTGGGGAAGCAAGATGTGAGGTAACAAGCCATGAGCTCATGGTAAAATATAAACTAATAGAAATGGGTTAATTTATAGTTAGAGCTAGTCAGTAAGAATCCTGAGCCTTTGGTCAAACAATTGTAACTGATATTAAGCCTCTGAGTGGTTATTTGGGAATAGATGGGCAGAGAGAAATCAGTCCAATGGGACCGGGTGAGATGAGAAAACTCTTCGTCTACACATCATAAAATGTAGGGAATATAGAAATGCACACGGAGAGGCTCAAGCCACGTTTCCATCAGGTGGTTCACTGATCCACACACCAAACGTGCGCAGCTCTCTGGGCATCCACATACTCTTGTGTCTATTATTGTAGCGGTTTGGATGAGAATGGTCCCCAGAGGCTCATATGTTTGAGTACTTGGTCCCCCATTGGTGGAACTGTTTGGGAAGGAATTGGAGGTGTGGTCTTGTTGAAGAAGGCCAGTCCCAGTTAGCTCTCTCCGACTCATGGTTGTACCTCAAGTTGGGAGTTCTCACCTAGTGTTGTAGCTCCATGGCTGCTGCCTGCTGCCATGCTCCCTGCCCTGATGGTCACAGCATGGCCCTGCTCCTGTAACAGTAAGGCCCAATAAACTCTTCCAGAAGCTGCCTTGTTCACAGCAAGAGAAAAGTAACTAAGACAGCTCTTGGAAGTGAGAAGGTGTTGGCATGTACCATCCGCTGTATTAATCTGGAGCCCTTGCTAAGTAAATACGTGCTGAGTTTGATGTTTAGATCAGTGAAAAGTTAAAGCTGTCACAATATTTAATGAGGGAAACAGCTGAGATGGATCTGTTTCAGTACTGAGGTATTATTTATTTTAATGGAATTCATAGAAAACTTTCAATTTATGCTACATAATTTTACTCTTTCTAAGCAGCTGAAAAATACCCCTTTTCAACTGGGGACAAATTATGTCAGGGATTCATAAAGTAGTGATGCTCTCTATTGCCTTACCTGCTTTGACTAGAGCAACCTTTTAGTTTCTATAATAATTGTCCATCTTGTGGGTGTCAAGAGCTGCAGGATGCTCAAGTATCATAGAAAATGACATATTTATCTACCACGCACGCACATCTTCCTGCCAGCGATGTACCGTGCCTTGTATCTAATACAATGCAAATATTCTGCAAATAGTTATCAAATTTTATTGTATAGAGAATAACAGTAAGAAAAAAATAGACATTTTTAGAGCGTTTTCTCCCAAATAGTTCTGGTTCCTGACTGGTCGAATCTGTGGATGCAGAATCACGGATAGAAGGGCTGCTTTTTAGTACCTCTGCAGCCTGCCTTGTCCCTCTGCTGTGACTTCTCACCCTGTGACTTGTCTCAAATAGGCTCCCTCACTCTGTAATTTGCTATGTTTTATCTGCTTTGGACTTAACATTGATCATATCCAAACTAAAAGACTCACAGGTACCAGAGGAGTAGGCTTTGGGTAAGTGAACTTGGTGGAACCTACAGTGACTGTTTATAGGCTGTATTGGTTTTGTTCTGTGATGAGGAGATGAAGATGCCGGGGGAGGGGGGGAGGAGAGGAGCTGGCCACACTTGCAGCCCTGACACGTGATAGCCTTCTGCTGGGCTCCCTGGCCCAATCCCACCCTCTGGGTTCGCTCTTGGGCAGTGACATTGTAGCTGAGTCTTCCAGTTTGCTCCATTGTCTGAAGAAGCCAACACCTGCTTTGGGCCTATGCAAACCTCGATGGTGTCGTGGGCGGTGCTACTGTTTACATCGTGCAGAGAGGTTTTCAATTCTGAGCAAGTACCACGATTATGAGAGCTGCACAAAAGTAGGAAATATGTAAGTTGAAAGGATGCTCTCATTTGCAGGCAGCTTGCATTGTATTTTACAAGAGCGTGTTTGACATTTTAAGCCTTCCTTTGACAGCAAAGTGTACTTCTCCTAGCAGCGGGAGTTATTAAGTCGGTGCCCAGAATAAACCAGACTGGGAAAGTTTAATTTTTTTTTTCAGTTTCCATGTTACAGTTTATGACTGGGTTGGTTTCTTCGGAGATAAGCCCAGGTTTAGTGGTATACTGTTTATAGTTTCACATTTAAAGCCACAGGCATCATTTTTAACCTTCAAGGGAAGTCATTATAATCTACTTTTCAAGCAAATGAAACAGGGCGAGAGAGCTCTGGTTCTAAATTTAAACCTTTAAAATAAGACAAAGCACTCAACCCAATACCCCTGAGTCAGAAGAGAAAGGTTTCTCACAAATGGACAGAAAACATTACTTAGAATCTAAAATACAAACTGTTTTGTCTCAGGCTAATTTCTTCATTTATTCTCAGGAAAGTGGAATACATGCCACTGACTATATGGCATGTTCACAGTACCAACTAGGTGAGATGTGAAAGCATATTTTCAAAATTAGGGAGACATATCATTTTGGAAAACTCATTAAAAATCACAGAAACAACCTGGAATGACTTGGTTCTCTTAAACTTGCAAGGAAAGCTCTATGTTCTATATAGACCATCAGATCTTTGTTTTACATAGATTTTTTTAGATTTATTTATTTATTATGTATACAGTATTCTGCCTACATATATCCTATAGGCCAGTAGAGGGCACCAGATCTCATTACAGATGGTTGTGAGCCACCGCATGGTTGCTGGGAATTGAACTCAGGACCTCTGGAAGAGCAGTCAGTGCTCTTAACCTCTGAGCCACCTCTCCAGCCCACTTAGATTTTTTTTTTTAAGACAGGGTTTCTCTATTCAGTCCTGGCTGTGCTGGAACTCACTGTGCAGATCAACCTGGCCTCGAACTCACAGAGATCCACCTGCCACTGCCTCCCAAGTGCTGGGATTAACAACATGCACCACCGTCACCTGGCTCAGATCTTTGTTTTACGGTCTCCTCAACTTTTAGGAACCGAGGCATTACACAGCTTCTCAGGGGAAAAAGCAATTCATGAGCAGCTGAATGCAAAACCAAAGCAGATGGATGCCAGTAGTGAGGTTCGTGTATGCCTAAGCATAGAAAATACGTATCTAGTTTTTAAGGACTGAGCATTAGATTCATGAATACCCTTTTCACATGGCCATGTTTAGATGAACAGAAAGCAACAGTTACTCATGCACATCCCTGACTAAGGTATCTACTACATCATGTATTCCGTAACTAATGTTTTAGTGACTATTATTGACCTATAATAGAAATCATGTCAAGAAACAACATATAGAATGTCCTCTATCTAAAAGAAATGTTCAATTAATCTTCAATGTTCAACTTGAATGGATAAATCCTAAGACACAGAGCAGTAGGAATTCAAAAGGCAAACTTTGAATTACAAATTTTGGTTACAAGCTTGGAAGAAGAAGAAAAAACAGTCAACAAATGGCTCAGCACTGAAGAACATGTATTACTCTTTCAGAGGACCTTGGTTTGATTCCCAACACTCACAACTGTCTGTAACTCCAGTTCCAGGGGACCCAACACCCTTTCTCTTGCCTCTGAGGGTCCTGTAGTTGCATGATGCATATACAGACAAGTCAGTACACACACTACACATAAAAAGTTTGTAACCTCACAGATAATTAGCAAGAATCCACAGCAGAGTGTGAAGTCCGTTTTCTTCAGGTATGCCTTCATAAGGACCCTCTCCATTCCCGAATTCATTCTCACTCTGACACTGTATGCTATACATAAACCGGATCATTCGCCCTATTCCAGATAAAATGCCTCGCCAAGATGAATAGAAAGGCTTCTGCGTGCACACACTGCTGATACATTTCCAAAAGCCTGCACTGTAACAAGCCGGATAGGCAGGATAGACAGACTCTCAAGAATGAGATCACAAATTACTTTGGCTGAGAGAGAAAGAAATTCACAAACCTTTAAAGAAGTAGATAACTCAACATTTTACTCACGTATTTCAACGTGTTCTGCATCCTTATGTGTGTGTGTGTGTGTGTGTAACTTCTTACTGGACTGGTGGAGGATACAACTCTTTCCCCATGTTCTGTAGGATCCACAATATTCCTTCCTAGCCAAGAGCTCGCCCACATTTCTGCTAACTTGGCACAAAGCCTTCAAGTTTTCTGCTTAGGAAAGCATGCAGAGAAGCCAATCCAGGCCTGCAGTAGCGTGATGGAAGGGCGCTGTGACAGACAGCTTTGCAGGGGCTTGCATTTTATCTGGGTTCAGGCTTATCAGTAAATGGATTCTATGGGCTCTCACCCAAGTGTTTAACCAATGTGAAACTGCCCGGCAAAGAGAGATTACTTTGCTTGAGAGCCTGTGTGCATGCTCCTTACCTACTAAAAGCTCAGCTGAAATGGACACTCCTAAGATGCTTAGGAGACGCCTGCTGAGCACAGAACAGGACCACTACTCATGCCCTGACACAGAACTTTGGTCTTAGTCCTTGACATACTGTCCCTGAAACCCCTTGGATTAATGCCTCTTGCATCCTGTACTCTAGCACCACCAGAATTTCTGATTGTGAAAAATCATCTTATGAAATGGTCAAACTAAAAGCCTGCATTGGCACAGCATAACTAATGGACCAGTGTTGATTCATTATTGTTAAGTGATATCCATAGTCTATTCTAGTATTTGTTCTTTGTATTGCCCAATTCTGAGTTTGGTCAAATGCATACTCTGTGTATCCACTGGAGCAGTGCCATGAAATGTTGCACAGCCCTAAAATTTCCTAAGAGCCTTCTGTTCACCTCTTCCCTGGGGCAACCCCTGACCCTGGGGCAACCCTGATCCTTTATTTTACTATCTACAGTTTTGCTTTTCCAGAATATCAGTTAGTGGAACCATAGCATATTTATCCTTTCCAGATTAGCCTCTTTCACTTAGCAATATGCATCTAAGGTTCATCCTTGTCTTCATATAGGCCATTCATTCCTTTTTAAATACCAGCTAATAGTTCATTGTATGGACATATCACAATTTGTAGATTCACCTAAGAACATCTTAGCCACTTCCAATTGTTAATAATTATGTATAAAACTGTCACGCAGGTTTTTATGTACCTACCTATCTTCACCAGTACAAGTAAACTCAACGACAATAAGCATGAGGATGCTTTTCATTCTTGACAGCTGTTTAAAAAAAACTCACCCTGGGTTCAGATTTTACTTTACTACTTTGCTTCGTTTTATGTGTGTGGGTGTTTTGCCTACCTATATGTCTGTGTATTGTGGGCATGACTGCTGTCCACAGAGGCCAAAAGAGGGCAGAACCTCCAGAACTGGCACTACAGATGGTTATGAGCTGCCATATGGGTGTAAGGAACCAAACCTGGGTCCTCTGGAAAATCAGTCAAGTGCTCTTAACTGCTAAGACAACTCTCCAGGCCTTTGGGCTCAGCTTTTGAAAATGACAACCCTCAGCTGTTATTTCTGATTAGCCTATAACTTCTGCAGGTGTATCTTCTGAGGCTCATTTACTACAGACGTCCAAAGTTTATCACATTTCTTCAAGACTGCTTTCATAGATGCGCAAGTTTTCCCCGTTGAATTTACACATAGCCAACTGTGAGCAGGTCATAATGAGAGGTAGTAATTCCTACCCAGAGGCTGTGGCAATTCCTCGTTTGTTTCAGACATTCTAGTATTGCTTTCCAGGACTGTAACTGCCCAGTGAAATGGAGTCACCTACAGTGTCAAAGAAGCATTACCCTCTCACGCTGGTACTCCCTAAGGGAAGAGCTTGGTTGAGATCAGCCACGTCAATGTTCCTGACAATGGCCTTGTCTCTGTCACTAGACGTCACACCCAGAAAGAGCCAGCTTCCTCTCCCTCCAGATTCCACTGACAGTTGCTGCTTCTGTGCCTTCTTTCCCCAGAAATTCCTGTTCAGATATGCTCTTGGTCATGTGGAACATTCTGGTATTCAACTTCACACTGTTCTGCTGGTTCTAAAGGCTGTCGACTTGGGTAACAGCTCATATTCTAGATGGAACCTCTTTCCCTTAGCAAAGTCAATGGCTTGTGCTTGACGGTGGTTATGATAGGAAAAAAAATGGTTTTCTTCCTTGAGTGGGATGGAACAGGAGATATCATAAGATCTGGCTGTAGATAGGCCTGCAGGGCATTTTCTTAATTAGTAATGGTTGGGGAAGGGTCCAGCCCATTGTGGGTGGTGCCATTCTTGTCCTATAAGAAAGCAACCTGAGCAAAGCCATGAGGAGCAAGTCAGTAAGCGGCACCCTTCCATGGCCTTTGCATCAGCTCCTGCTACAGGTTTCTGCCCAGTTTGTGTCCCTGTCCTGACTTCCTCCAATGATGGACTACATTATGGAAGTCTGAGCCGAATAAACCCTTCCCTCCCTAACTTGCTTTCGGTTATGGTGTTTCATTGCAGCAATAGTAACCTGGACTAAGACAGTTATTCAGCCTTAAGAAAAAAGAAAGAGTACATTCTGATACACACTATGAGATAGGTGAGAGGCATGGACAAATGATGGAGATCAAAAGTCTGAACAAATCATGGTAAGTGAAATATGCCAGCCACAGTGAGACAAATCAGTGTCTGG
Source organism: Bramus lutescens (assembly GCA_001685075.1). Classification (NCBI taxonomy): domain Eukaryota; kingdom Metazoa; phylum Chordata; class Mammalia; order Rodentia; family Cricetidae; genus Bramus; species Bramus lutescens. The sequence goes on from LOEQ01002794.1 coordinate 87,885, forward strand.
GTCCACTTTTGTAAGGTCCCTAAAACCAAACTTACAAGGACAAAAGCTAACAGGGACTGAAGGCTGGGAGATGGGCACACACCAGTGGTTCCTATGCATTCCTTTGAGAAGGTAAAGAGTTATGGAGAAGGACAGTTGTGGCTGCCACACAATGTAACACACAATGGCTGCCACAAGTCCATGTAACAAAGTAGCACTGACTGTCCCTTAAAACCGGTTAATAGTTAGGGCTACTTAATCACATTTTTAGAAAGTGAGTGTTGTAGATATATGGTCATGCACACCTAAAATCTTAATCTTGTGCCACGATAAATCTTGGTCACTCCAGATTTGATGACAAAGTCTTCATTTATGCTACTTTCCCCAGGATAGTCATCATTAGTGTTCCATTGGCTCTCAAAGGTGTCCGGGCTTAGACCATAAGTCACAGGAGCTATTTCTATGTCCAGTGCCACAACATCTAGCTGCATAGACCATTGTACTATCATTTTTTTTGTTGGCAAATGTCTATACCTGCATTTTCTTGAATTACTATGACAACAGATTTGATGTCTACTGAAGCCTTAGTGAGTCTGATCATTTTAAACTGATTTTTATTACATTCTGAAATATTTGAGTATCAAAAGCAGTCTTCCTTTTTTAGGAAATTATTATTTTCAACACTAAAACTACTCAATGTTGAATAGAATTTTTGGTCCAATTCCTGTAGGTTAAAAGAAGTAGATGAAAGAAAGGTAGGGGCTTGGAAAAGCAGCTTTGAAGTCAAGAGCACTGGCTGTTCTTCCAGAGGACCTCAGTTCAAATCCCAGGACCCACACTGGGCAGCACAAAACTACCTATAACTTCAGCTTGGGAGGATCCAACTCCCTCTCTGGCCTCTGAGGACACATCACACACCTGTCCACTCAACCCCACACAAATAAAAGAATAAATACATGGCCCTAGATGTCTGTCAGTGTGCTTGCTCCTCAAATCCCTTTTTCTTACCAAGAAAATTAGTCTGCAAAGTCAGAAATATTGTTTCTGTTTATCCATCCTCCACCTCACCACGAGCAAATCCAATACCGTCTCAGTGAGAAGGCCACTGCCCTCCATGCTTAAGGGAAACACAATGTATTAGCGGCTTTCCTTGTCTTTTCTCAACTACCATGGCCAGGAGGCACAGTGGGGAAGGAGTCCTGAGGAAGGTGTGGATGTAGGAGTGGGGGGACATTTCAGCTGCAGTCAGGAAGCCAAGAAACATAAATGCTAGTGCTCAGTTCACTTTCCTCTTGTATTCAGTGCAGAACCACAGCCCATTGGTGGCGCCCACATTCAGGGTGGGCCATCTCTCTTCAGCTAAACCTTTCACGAAACACCTACCGAGACATACCCAGAGGTGTGTTCCCATGGTGACTGTAAATCCAGGCAAGCTGACTGTTGAGATAAACCACACACACTGTCTTAACATGGCTACCATCTACACCGTTGACAGGAGTCGCTCGAGGGTGTAGCCGTGTAACTTAGCACTCGGCACCAGTTTTACTACAAAAACTTCTTAATATCTGCTTCTTGGGTCAGTGAACAAATATATAATTAAATGCTCGAATTCTTTAAGTGACATGAGGAAAACCCCACACACTCTCATTACTCACTACCACCCTTTCAAATCAGCAACTCAATGGCCTAAGCCGGAAGAGTCACATTTGGATAATTTTTATTATTTACCCATAGATACACATTTACACAATATAAAAATTAGCAAATCAAAGATACTTTTGATGTTCTTTCATTAGTTTTTGTATTTTTATGTCTATGAGTATTTGCATGTATATGTGTATATAGGAATGTATGTTCATATACATCCAAATACATACTCATATAAATCATGAGTCTATATGAGTATATACATATGTATACCATGTATGTACGTGGTGCCCACGGAGGCCAGAAGAGGGCACTGGACGTCCCGGAACTGGAGTTACAGAAGATTGTGAGCTGTCCTATGGGTTCTAGAAAATGAGAAAGGGTCTTCTGCAAGGGTCTTCTGCAAGGGTAGAAACTGCTCTTGCTGAGTGGTCTTATCAGCCCCATTTTGACTATCAATCCACAGCAGCAGCTTGGTAAACAATGCTATCTCCAAGTGCCCTCAATGTGTTTGACCCTGGCGAGAACAATGTCACCTTTACAGCCCAGAAAAAGGGAAACACAGACCTCAACTCCCAGTGTTTACTCCACTATGAATTAAAGAGGAGAAATGGGGGAAAGAAGAGAAGCTGGAATCAGGGAGGCCATTTATACGTCCCTACAACAATATCTGCTTCTCTCCTTTGTAATTAATCAACTCATATGAGAGTCAAACAACTCCACACAAGAGGCTATGAAATAAGCGTTTGCACAGACAGCAGCTTGGTGATGGCTTGGGACAGAAGACATGAGGGGTCACATAGGACAGAGCACGGTTTGGTTTAGCTGTGGTTTCTGATGGTGAGAGGCAGAGTGGCTAACTTATCAGTGCCATCACTATAGCTGAAGAATATAGTCATCTGACAGTATGGTTTACCCAGGTAATATTTATTATTCTGCATTTAGATGCCTTCATCAATTAGCAGGGGAGATAATGGAAGGGTTCTCATATTTTGAAATGCAAGATTCAATTCAAGAATATATATGTAACAGACTAACAAAATCACCATGCTCTTCCATTTTTTTCGGGTCTTCCTTCCTTTCCCAACTTTTAGGCAAAGTGAAGATGATTTTCCTCAATGATCAAGACTATTCCTGGAAGCCCAATGCAATTTCTGTGTGCAAACAAGCTCATAATTTACTAACAGAAGAGAAGCGATTTGCAAAAATTCGAATCTGACAAATGCAGGGCTTAAAAGAAGTGATTGGAGTAAATTCAAGCATATTTTTATTTTGCTATCCAAGAAACAAGTCATTTATATCTTTTTCAGCTTTAGAGAGAACACTGTGACTGTCGCAAAGGAAAGAAAGAGGGGGCAAAACACAAGTTTGCGGGTGATTAATCTAATAAAAGCCCCCTTCCCCCTAGAAATCTCAACCTCTATACCTACAATATCCATCTGTTTGAAAGGGTCCTGGGTTACCAACTACTTTATTTTTGATTTTCTTTCACAAAATATAATCCAAAGTCAATCTTTGCCTACTTTGAATTGAGTACTCTGTCTCTGGAAACTTTTAGACACATCTAAACTCAACTCTCATTCCTAACTTCTTCAAGTGTTCATTCCATCCCTGGTGAGTCTAGAAATCTGCAGACTACATTTCCCACAATCCTTTGAAGGTGGCAACAAGAGATTAGGTTCTTTCAGAGAGAATGGTTGGTGAAGGAAGCAAAGTGTTTAGGAATGATGCTGGCTGGCCTCCTTTTGCTGCTGGTACAGTGTTCCCTCCATTTGCTCCCGGGGTTAAGAGTGTAGGGCTTCCTCTAATTATTGGAACACGGGAAAATTCCATGTTTGTGAAGTCAGCATCTCTGCTAGGGGCCGCGGAGTCTCAGGATTCTGATGGTGGCAAAGAAGGCGGTGGCCCTGGGGCCACTTCAGTTCAGCTGCTTGGCAGGACACTCATGGAGCTCACAAGCAATCTCCTCTCTGTTAAGCAGCAACTTTGCATCTAGCTTTTTGGTGCACACTTCATTTCCACACTACTCCCCATTCTGCTTTAGAGGAGCTGTGACAATTTTCTGATTTTCACAAGAAAGGGAGCATTCAATACACCTAGGGCAGGAAGTGCTTGGGGAAGAAAAATAAAAGGGGAAAGGTTGTGCCCTTCTGGCACACAGTTGTTCTGGCACACAGTTGTGTGCCAGACAGAGAACAAAGTCACAAATCAGACCGGGATTATGTAAATGAAGCAATGGAATTGAAGTCAAAATGTAATTTAAAAAGCTGAGATGTTACCAAGGACACCTATGGAATGACAGAAGGAGGGGGGACAAAAATAATAAATCCACCCATATGCAGAAGAAGACCAACTATAAGTCCTTCAAATGACCTTGAGAAGATGTATCCATCAGGGGAGAAGGTTTTCATGCTACTACTCTGTCCTTTCCTTGAGCGACCAGAGCCTTCCCCAGGAGATTTCATAGTGAATCATGCTCGACAGCTCCAGATTCAACCTGGACGCCTGTGTGATGGACAGACATAGACATTGCATACATTTTAAACCAGACTCTACTAATCTTTAAGAAATTAAAGGCAGATTAATCTAAACCTCGTTTAGGGTGGGGCAGAGGGTCTGGGGGTAGATGAAGGGCCTTGCGTGTGACAACCCCTGTGCTTGACTCCTGGTTTACACTTCCACCTCCCAACACAAAGCGCTGGTGAATGAATTATGATAAATACTGTTTCATTTCAAATTAGCTTTAAAAGTTGCAAATCCCCTTTCATCATTTAATAGTGTATGTAACCCGAGTAAAACAACCCCAAGGCAAGACATCCACATACCAAGCCTTTCTCCTAAGACTATACAAAAGAAAAAAAAATCTTCTCCCAGGCCAGTCCTACTGTTCCCGAGTCCTTCACACAGCTCCTGTCAGACACACCTGAGCTCTGGGTAGTTCTCCCAGCCCGTCTGGTTTTTGGGCAGGTACTGCTCAGTCTCCTCTAAATGTTCTTCCTTCATATAGTTTCTGTAAGCAGCATTTCAGACCTGCAGGTTAAATTCCCCATTTCTGCTTTCATCCGTTTTCAGTTTCTATGCCTAATATTACATATGGGCTGCCTTGCAAGTTTCATTTAGCTGGTGATTCTGAAGGCAGGAAGTTCAAGAGCGAATATTCACTTCTAGTTAACAATGCAGTAAAGCCTCTGTGGTGGTTTGGAGGATGGCCCCCAAAGGGAATGGCACTATTAGGAGGTCTGGCTTTGTTGAAGTAGGTGTGATTCCATTGGAGGAAATGCATTGCTCTGGGGGTAGGCTTTGAGGTTTCTTTTGCTCAAGCTTCCCTCAGTATTTCAGACTACTTCCTGCTGCCCACAAGGTGTAGGACTCTCAGCTACTACTCCAGCACCACCTCTGCCAGCAGGCCATGCTCCCTGCCATGATGATAATGGACTGAACCTCTGAACTGAAGCAAGCCATTACAATTAAATGTTTTCTTTTGTAAGAGCTGACCTGGTCATGGTGTCCCTTCACAGCAATAGAAACCCTAAGGTGCCCTCTGTGCAACTTCAGGGAGGTATCACTACATCAATCAACACACCCAGTTCACTTCCTTCCTCTTCTATCCAGTCTCTCTTTCTCTCTCTCTCTCTCTCTCTCTCTGAGTATGCATGCATGTATATGCATGTGTGCGTGCACGTGTGTGTGTGCACACACATGTGCATGTGTGTACATAGATGCCTACAGAGACCAGCAGGAGGTGTCCAATCCCTTGGAGCTGGAGTTACAGGCATTTATGAGCTGTCTGATGTGCATACAGGGATCTGAACTCTTGGTGGGCTGAAAGTGCTATTACTGTAGAGTCGTCTCCAGCGCCTCTATCCACTCTTTATAACTACTTGCTGTGTGCTAAGAGTAGACTATGCATTTTACCATCATTATCCCATCCACTCCCCACAACCACCTTCGGAGGAATCATTACGCCCACTTCACATATGAGCTGGCTTTCACTTGAGAAGACCTAGTTAAATTGCAAAATGTTTTCCCTGGGTGGCTGGAAGTTTCTTTGCTATAGAAGTTCCCCCAGATGAATGACATTTGCCTCCTCTAAGCAGCTCTTACCAAAGGTTCTTAACCAAAATTCTCCCTCTGTCTACCTAGAGAAGTGAGTTACAAAACCCAAGGGGCACTCAACTGGCCACTTAGAATCACTCTCCTTTCTGTGCTCCCAGGGACCAAATTATGTCAGAGTTGAACTCAGGTCAGCTTGATTCTCTCCAGCCTCTGTCAGCTTCCCCAATTTTCTCTACACTTCTGTGCCACTGCTTTCAGAACAGTCTTTATTCATCTACAAGAGAAAACCAAAGATCACTGACAGCCCCAATGCAACAATTCACTCTGCCTGGGGCTAATTTCAGTGACATCTTTTGTTTGAATCCTGCTTAAAAATCCGGTGGCAGAAAGTCATCACCGTGAACTATTCTCTCAATGTCAGATTGCTGTGTATGGGTGGGTGATGGTGGCACATGCCTTTAATTCCAGGCAGGGCCAGGTGGATCTCTGTGCGTTCAAGGCCAGCCTGGTCTACAGAGCAAGTTCCAGAACAGGCTCCAAAGCTACTGAGAAGCCCTGTCTCAAAAAAGAAAAACAAACAAAAAGAGGCTGTGTATAGCCAACACGTCTGCTTGGGGCTTGTTCAAGGTAGCGACAAATCCTTCATAGTCAGAGGCATCAAGCTTTGGAGGGCCATTCTTAAAGAAGCATAAACACCCCTACCCTTCAGAACTACGCCCAGTTAGCATTTCTTTACAGTCCTCTCAAACGTCAGTAACAAACAAACAAAACGGAAAAAACAAAAAACAAAAAACAGAAGCTTAAGGTTTCCTGAGAACCCAGTGCCACCTGGCCCCTAAATTTAGAATCAGGTTAAATTCTTAACTATGCAGACCAAGCACTTTCAATGGCACCATCCTTTCGGTAAATAAAAAAAATGACTAAAATGCCCGAGGTACCTTTGTACCTTAGCTATACTAAGACACACGTCAAAGGACAAACTCTTTCCAAAGAGCATCATTACCCTAATCAGATCTTTCTAGAAGTAGCATTTCTTTGAAATGAGGAAAAGGGTCTGTAGGGAGAGCTCTCTTTACAAATGTACCCAAAGGCATCCATTGATAAAGCAGCAGTTCTCCGGAATGAATGGCTTTTCAACTTGTCAGTCTCCTTTTAAATAAGATACCACAACCAGTCAGTCAGTGGCGGCGCTGGACAAGAGTGGCAGGCTCATCTCCCCAGTGATTTTCATCCCCAGACCCCCTCCCCCAACTGACTCTAAGGCACCAGACACCCGAGCTGTTAACACTGCCCTAGTGGCCAGGCAGAGATACTGATCTCTGAAAACCCCACAACTTTCCCTTCGCTAAACCTCAATACAAATAATCTCTCCTTTTCCAGGAAGCAGAAAGATAGCTCAATGGGCCGTGTGAATAATCGTGCTTTTAGCTGGGAAATAAAGTGTTAAATGCCAATCCTCACTAGTCTAATTGGCCATAACCTTAATCTCCCAAGGATACGCATCTCTTCTAGTCTTTTCCTGCAAGAAATTTACTAAGTGCATTGAAAAGATTTCATGTACAGCAACTAAGATACAAAGAAAGGCTTGATTTGAAATTGTTTAAAACTTTGTCTCTTTCTGCATGTTATTTACCTCAAAGAGCCCAAGCTAATGCAAAAAGGCACACGCAGAAGGCAAGTATTATTATACAAATCCCATCATTCTATTTTGACTTTCCTTCCAATAAATTGTATTTTCATCCTCAGCTTTGGAAACTTTCAGGTTGCAAGTTAACTCAGTTCGCGCCTCCTGCTGAGTAGAAAATCATTTCCCTAGTCACGGCTTTTAAAGGGAAAGCTGCACGTGCACCCAGAAACATGAATTCATCTTCACCTTTAAGCTTCCGAGCATGTCCCCTTGGGCTCTGAGTACCGAATTATCCGCCCTGCCTTCGGAAACACACGCTACAAGGCAGGCTGGTCTGTTTTGGTCATGTCTCAAGTTTGCAAGGTAAACAGGTTCTCCACGGCAACCGGGATGGCCGAGGAAGACTAGGAACTCACCCAGGCGTGCAGATCCCCGGCGCATGGGCAGTCTGCCACGACCCCAGTCCCTAGGGAAGCAGAGCGGCCTCAACTAGGGCAGCGGAGACGCGAGTAGCCGTTGAGCTGGGCAGAATAATGTCAGCGCCGGGTCGGGGGCGGTCTCTGCCCGGGATCCTAGCCGGAGG
>LOEQ01002794.1:99639-111703 GCA_001685075.1 Bramus lutescens
CAGACGACTGCTAGCGGTTGTAGAGGAAGCAATCCACTCTCCCTTCCTTTCTCTTGTAGCTTCATAATCGTGTAAGTCAACAGAGGCAGCCTGATTCATTTCTGTCTTGAACTGACGCAGCCATACAGCCCCTGATGGCCTCTGATGCGTGACAGGAAGGGGATCTACGGTTGTCCTTTGCATAGCTTTCCCTGTGTGACTTTCTTTCTTTTTCCTAATAAACACTCGAGCCGAACCTTCTGAATGTTTGCTTCGACAGATTTTTGCAATCAAGTTATGTTTTCTATTGATATTTCTAACACTGTTATGTATTTCGTCTTGGATGTGTATGTTTGAAGTCATGCCTTTGTGCATCATGGACATGCCTGGGGTCCTTAGAGTTCTGTAGTAAGGAGACTGTAGTTTGCACCCAGCCGCTTAACTCCAAAATAATCACATAGAAACTGTATTAATTAAATTACTGCTTGTCCCATTAGCTCTAGCTTCTTATTGGCAGACTCTATTAATGTGTGTATTGCCATGTGGCTGTCCGAATGGCCGATTTCAAGACCGCAGACAGAGGCCGTCCCGATGTAGGTTTCTCCTTGACTCTGCCTTTCTTTCTCCCAGCATTCAGTTTCATTTTCCTTTCCCACCTCTATTCTTTTGCTCTATCAGGCCAAGCCAGTTTTCTTTACTAATTAACCAATCGTGTTCACAGCAACAAAGGGGAATCCCACAAAAGAGGTCAGTAGAGGCCATTGGAACTAGAGTTAAAGGTTTGTTTTGAACTGCCATGTCCGTACTAGGATCTAAGCCTGGAACTCTGAAAGAGCAATATAATCTTCTAATGTCTAAATCATCTCTCTAGATCTCTCAGGTCTTTATTGTTTTCTAGTAAAATAAAAAGTTTCTTATAAAGTATTTTTTCTGAAGAATTTTAAAAACTATAATCAGAATGTAGCAGCTAATGTTTTAAATCCTTTATTTTGTGGAAAGATAGAATAAATATAAAACCAAATTATCCCATGGTCCTTTTGCCTGACATTCATTACCATACAATGTACCATGAATCCTATACAGTGGAGTGATGTACTCCACAAGTTCCGGGCCCTGCCTAGCTATGTCTCTGGGTCCAAGGAAACTCACAAGTTATTTCCAGCTAAAAATGGTCTCACCGTCTACACTTCTCGTCTCTGAAGTGCCGTCCATGTTCCTATAAGAATTTCATGAGAGGGTTTTTTCCAGAGCTGTTGGGCATTGCTTGATTTATTTCTCCCTGCTTACAATGGCCTCAAGTATCTAAAGTTCATTGCATACATCTGAATTGGGTTCACACAGACTGCTCTGAGCCTCCTGATATTGTACAGGATCCTTTGATGTCATGATCTCACTCATGTTCAAGAGCTTACTCTGCTCAAGACTCTGCTCTTTGTCAGTACTGGGTCTTTTCGCTACAGTTAGTGGCATTTTTTATATGACTGGTCTTTTTTGTTTATATTATGGAGTCTTTTATAAGTAACATTCATTTATTTATTATTCAAAATGTTCACACATGTATACAATGTATTTTGATGATAGAGACTTCAATAAACAAAATGCCTGTTTTCATCCCTTCAGCGTCATCCCTTGGCTTTGAGTGATTCTAGTTAGCTTACATAAGACAACTTTGAAGCATAGAGGAGGAGAGAGAGTGTTTAATAATGAACGGGGGAGAAGTTGTTGTGAGATCATGGGGAGAAATAATGAGGCAGTTTCTTTTCTGTAGAGAGAAAAAACACTCACCTGAGAGAGATGGATAAGGACTTAGAACCTCGTAGTTTCAAGGCATTCCCTACACAAACCAGTCAGGCTGGTCTGGAGAACAAAGAGCCCACAGCTGTTTATCATGGAAATCCATACAATTTAGACTTGGGAGTGCCACCTGAGCTGCCCCAGGCATTTGGGGACATGCCCTATGACTCAGTTCTGTACCCTTCACTTGTCCAGGCTCTTGGTACCAGTTCTGGAGCTGCTGTCTTTGTTCCAAGGACCAGATACCCTCACACCTATGGAGTCTGGGGGCTTCCTGGTGGTCTATAGTGCACATCCCAGCATCTCTCTGATAGGATTTCATGAGCCAAGGAGAGAGCAAACCTGTTTTCTCTCTCTTCTTAAACTGTATGAAAACTGATCTGCCAAATCTCGCTATTTCCCAATCAGCTGTCTTCATCTCCTTCTGCTGTTCTGTCCTGTGATCTTTCCTTGGACTTCCTCACCCACCTATCTCACTGCAGGAAAGGCTTTGTGAAGATGCCTCAAGAATCTCAGAAACCTCCAAGGTCCACATGACTGGTGTCTTGCTTGGCATCTCTATTGGGGTGACTCATTTTGGAAACAGGCCCTGTGCCCTCTGGGAACCTCACTTGACTTCTGGCTGCTTTATTCTATGAATCCCTGTTCTCCAGGCACTTGGAGTGTCCCTAGACTCTTGTTTCTCGCCCCTTATACTCTTATTGGCAGCTACAGACTGTCCATTTTATCTCTGTCTTACTTTTTAATCTACATTTTCCTTTCTTTCCTTTCTTGTTTCTACCCTGATTGTATGTATCCCATCACTTTCCAGCTTTATCCATTCTCCAAATTTATACAGCATGTGTGCATGCATGTATGTAGGTGTGTGTGTGAGTGTGTATGTGTGTGTGTGTGTGCTTGCAGAGGCGAGAGGACAGTATCTAGTATCCTCTATCACTCTCCACCAGTCCCTAGTGCTTGTCCTCGCTGTAGACAAGGTTGCTTTGCTTTGCCCTAACTAGGTCAACCTGTCGCTAGTCTTTGTGTTATTTGGCCACTCTCTCTCAGTCTCTGGGAACCCTGGGGGACTTTCTATACACCCTCTGTATCTCACCGTAATATTCCTCCTCTCTTGTCATCCACTGTGTGTGGGCAGAAAACTTTGGGAGTCCATTTATTTATTTATTTAAGAATAGTGATTGGCATACATTTTAGTGGGTGTCAGTTTTCTTCCCAAGAGCTATTATGTAACTCTTCCAAGAAGATTTCTCAGATATAGAATCTCCTCCCATCCATCCACCCTTGCTGTGTATGGGTGCTGTGGAATAATCCCTTTGTACACTGTGGAGATTTGTCAGTGTGATTGGTTTAATAAAGAAGCTGACTGACCAATAACTGAACAGGATAACGTTAGGTTAGAGCCAAACGGAGGATGCAAAGAAAAGGCCAGTGTCTAAAATCAAGAGAGACTCAGAAGAAGCAAGATGAGCATGCCGTACTGAGAAAAGGTACCAATCCACATGGCAGAATGTAGATAAGAAATATGGGTTAATTTAAATGTAAGAGTTAGCTAGTAACAAGCCTGAGCTATTGGCAGAGCATTTATAATTAATATTAAGCCTTAATGTGTTTATTTGGGAGTTGCTAGCAAGACAGAAACTTTCATCTATGTGCATATGTGTTTGTGTGTGTGCCTGTGTGTCTGTGTGTGTGTGAGAGAGAGAGATCACTGGAATAGTGACCTTGTCTGACACAATAGAGAGACTATGAAAAAATAAATACCTCAGATAGAGAATGTGCTGCATAAACAATGAAACATTTACGCAGGAAAAAATGCAAAGTCACAGTTCTGAAGACAATTGAATGGTTTAGAAATCTAACATACTGTTTGTGAACAGTCTTTTTGTGCAATATTTGGAACTATTAAATATTAATGTGTATGTGCAGGGGAATAACTGGACAAAGAGGCCAAAATCTTGCTAGCTGTTTCCTTCCTAGCAGCAGGTTTTTTTTTCAATTTTATGCACATCACTGTATGTTTAAGGGGAAGGGCTCCACACTTGTTGAGAGTAAAACACACCTTTATTTATCGTCATTGTTCTTCCTTGCAGGAGCTTGTGTTGCTGCAGCGCTATTCTTAGAGATCAAATATGTTTAAAGCAGTGGCCACACATTGCTCTCTTATTTCTTTACTATTATTTTAAAGTGGAGCAATACAAGAGAGTATAATTGTTTTAAGTACAGTGATCACAATTGCAAAGATTTATTCACAGCTATGTCTAAGATATTAGTTACGTGAGCCCCATGTTAGACTGTAGCCATTAAGTGTGTTTATTAAATGTGCTTTGAATGTGTAAGATATCCCCCACAGGCTTGCCTGTTTGCGATGTACTAGTGGCGCAGTTTGGCAAGATTGTGGCACCTTCTAGAGGAAGTGGGTCACTGGGGGCAGATCTTGGAGCTTAACAGCCTGGCCCCACTTCCCCTCTACCCGTTTCTGGATTCCAGACTCAGTGTGACCAATCAGGTCACTTACTTACTTCACACCACACTTTCCCTGCCTGCTGACAAGTCTCACCTTCTACAGGTTCCTGAAGCCAAAATAAGCCCTGTTTCTCTTAAATTGCTTTTTAAAATTATAATTAAACTTTTTGAGATAATATCATCACATTCCCCCTTTCCCTTTCCTCCCTCCAAACCTTCTTGTTCAAATTCATGGCATCTTTTTTTTTAATTGTTGATATATATTTCTAAATGTATAAATACAACTGTCTCAGTGTGTACAAATATATATACATATATATGTGTGTATATATATATATAAAATATGTATATATATAATGTTAATTGTATGTACATTTTCCAGGCTAACCATTTGGTATCTTGAGTTACTCTTTAGTTGCCTATAGTTCTTTGGCTAGGTTTGAAGCCTCGTGAGCTTTCTGTCTTCCATATTTATCACATCTGCTGGTGCCATCCTTGTTCAGATCATTTTTAGGCATCCATGCAGATGAGACTTCATGGCTGTAGCATCTCTGCTATTTCTGGTAGACATGATCTCACAGCAAACTCCCTGTTCCTCCGGCTTATATCAACCTCTCTGCCGCCTCCTTCTAAATGGCCCCGAGTCTTCGGTGCAGGAGTTGTTCTGCAGATGTATCAGTTGGGGCTGCACTTCAGCACTCTGCATTTTGATTGGTTTGTGGTTTTCTGAAATGGGCTTTGTCTGCCTCTGATGTTGCTTTCTTTCAGGACAGTTTACCACCACAAAAGGAGAGTCACACGCCGGGGAAGGTCAAATATTGACTCTGTGCCCAGGTATCATGATTACAGAGAACTGTTGGGAATGGGGAAATTGAGTCTATACAAAAGTGAGTTTGGGGAAAATGAAGTTGAGAAGCAGGATCGCTCTGTGTGCTCATGGTCCTAGAGGAATGTGGAGTCCCTAGAGACCTGATGATCTGGGGGGAAAACAGAAGGCAGATCTCAAGATAGTTGGTTTATATGAATGAAATTGAATGAATTGAAATTGCGATCATTTTATGTGTTTTATTTTAATTGTCTGTTATGGTTCATGCAGGTGTGTATTTGAAATAGAATCTCTCGCTCTGGTTGGGCCTCTTCAATTTGGCTAGGTTGGTTGGCCAATAGCCTTCAGGAATCTACCTGTCTCTGCCTCCCAAAAGTGCACTGCACAGATGTGGACCACAGTTTCTGGCTTTTAACTGGGTACTGGGGATTCAAACTCAGGTCACAGTTTTGTGGCAAACACTTTACTTACTGAGCCATCTCCCTAATCCCATTTTTGGGAAATAAACTTTGGAACATTTTAGAATAAATTAATATTTAAGAGTAAGTCCTTGGATTAGAGAGATGGCTCAGCAGTTTAAAGTAGTTGGTGTTCTTCCAGAGTACTAGGGTGCTCAATTTCCAGCACCCACATGGTGGCTCACAACCACTTATAACTGCAGTTCCAGAGACTCTGATGTTGCTTTCTGGTCTCTGCAGTTACTGCACAAACATGGCACACAAACACACATGCAGGAAAAACACTCATAATATTAAACAAAAATAAATCTAAAAAAAGATAGAGTAAGTCCTAATGTATGTTACCAAAAGTTGGCTTAGTGGGGAATAGTTTCAGAAAACTGAGTTTAAAAAGAAACATATATATGTATATTATATATATATATAACTTACTCATATATGCATATATATGAAAGCAATTTATAGTAGTTGTTGCTTATCTTATGATAATAAGCAAGACAGAAGTGATAATACAGGCCTGTTCCCCAGTGTTCTATGGACTAGCATCCTGCAACCCTATCTCACTGTAGCTCAGTTAGCTGAGTACTTGTCTAGCAGTCTCTAGCACTACATAAAACTGGGGCATGGTGGCACATGGCTTTAATCCCAGCACTCAGAAGGAGAAGGCAGAAGGGTCAGAAGTTCAAGGTCATCCCCAACTACTTAGGGACTTAAAGGTCAGTCTGAGGTATGAGACAAGGGGTAGGGAAAGGTAACAGAACAGGAATAAATTTCTTCCACCAGACAAGATTTCATATACAGTAGACAGAGGTTGAAGTCAATGTCACAGGGCAGAAAAGCTTTTTTTTTTTTAACACTTAAGGTGGGAACTCGTAGATCATTTTCCCAGATGAGATCTGAAGCATTCAGAGGTGTGACCATAGGCTCATAGATCATTTTCAACTGCAGCTTTACATGACAAAAGCATCTCTCCATTTGTGATTCTGGCTGCATACAAGGAAGCATAATATAGCATGCGCAGCCTTCCTTCACAAGCTCGATTCTGCCTGTCGTAAATCAAATCAGTGTACCCTAAAGTGAACAACTTAAGTCTCCTGCATCCAAACTGAATACACATTAAAAGAAGAAAATCTTTATTTAACTGTACTTGAGAAATGGAAATGTCCAGCACCCAGGAACGCATCCATGCTGAAACAAATGAACTTCTTTCCCCCACATTTCAATTATACCTGAGGTTCTATTCTAAAGGAAATATATTAATTCAATATATGTGTGTTAAGTTTTTGCCTCATAAAAGCTTGAAATGGTTTGCAGTATATCACTGACTGCCATTTTCAACCTTAGGTAAATAAGATTTTACGTGAAAAACTATTTGGAAGTATCCATGCATTGACTCAGGATCCAGGTGCATATTAGAGAAAATTGGGGTGGCCAAGGACTTGAAAAGACATTTCAGGTTCTTATTGTGAGAGAGAAAACACATCAAGGGACAGAAAACATGATTTGCTTCTCGAGAGATTAATTTTTTAATGCTGGTGGCCAATTATTCGAAGATGAGAGCAAAGTACAGTTTTCCTGGTTGGGAGGAGGTCTTCCTGACTTTTTCCCAGTTGGAGGGTGTCTTCCTGACTTTTTCCCGGTTGAGGGGGTGCCTTCCTGTCTTTAAAAGGAAGGGATGTAAAAGAGCAGATGACAGGAATAAAGCAATTATGTGTGCGTAGCAAATGTAGGAGTTAGTAGGAGTTTGGAAATTAAGAGCAGAGAAGATAACGACAATGAAATCAGCCACAACGGTGCCTCCTAAAGACAAGCTGGCTCTCCTGGCCATGATATGCTTGCTACTTTTAAAAAACAACTCTGGGGTTTTTGTTATATTCAACTTTACTGCAAACTGCTTAAGTCCGCCTCCCAGATATTGATTTCTAAGATTATTATAATACTTGACTTTATTTTTCATATTCTGGATGATGAGCAAAGTATAATTGTGCGTTTACCCATGAGATACTCAAGAGAGCCCAAGGTAGCCTTTCAGTCACTGATGTTATTATCCCTTTCAAGATTTTGTCCTCACTAATGGGGAATCTGAGATTATAGGAAATTAGGTGATTTGCCCAAAGTCATGGAATAATTGATCGTCCTATGACAGGAAGTTATTTGTGCTTAACTCCAACACAGTTTTTTTTGTTTATTTGTTTTTAAGTGTTTAAAAGTTTATTTTATGTGTGTGGGTGTTTTGTTTGTATGTATGTCTTTGCATCATGTGTGTGCCTGATATTCAAGAAAGTACAAGCTGCCACAGAGTTGTTGGGAATTGAACCAGGTACTCTGGAAGAACATTCAGTGCCTGTAATCGCAGAGCCATCTGCCCAGCACCTGAATGCCAGTATTCTTCAGGATAATAATGAGCCACCTTTGACATAAGAAACATAAAGGATCCCAACAAAATGTCAAAACTTCTTGTGATCAGTATTTCACTTGCCAGGAGATCGAATAATTCCTCTCAGAAGGCTCACAGAAGACGTTACCACTGAGGTTTCAGGAGGTGCTTGCTTGCTCAAAACAGACAGCAGCACTGTTCGCTTGGGGCTTCAGCCATCTCCACACACCTCTGAGTTTTCACTGTTGGGCCTATTTATCCCTCTGCTTAGACAGTATTAGTTGAAGCTACACATTTTGGCTGGTAGTTTGGAGCATAGCTTATACTGCACTGTGTGATTTCCCTCCTTCCTCAAGAATCCTGGTCCTGTCAAATTTTAAACTGCTTCAGTATATTACAGCATCGCCTGCATTGCAAGAGTCTGGTTGCTACATACGTCGTGGTGATTGGGATGTATGCAACAATACCCAAAAGCCAAGTTGTCAACTATTAAACAAGATCTCTGAAGGAATGAGCCTTTATAGGTAATTTTCTCCTCATGACAAAAATGACACTGATTACCAATCTGGTTCCTTTACCTCTTCTGCCCCTGGGGAGACTTAAGGCCCAATGTCCTTTGCAGTCAGATGACACTTTGTCCATGTGATTTGTCTCTGGCCAGTAGGATATGAGCTGCCATGGCATAGGCTTCTCCCTTCCCTCCCTTCCTTCCCTTTTCCTTCCCCATCTCCATCCCCTGAAAACAAAGAGAACGAGCCAAAAAGAAAGACTTCATGGACCCACAAGTTTCCCTGGGGAAGACTCTTGACTGGACAATGGGAATCTTACCATGATGTCATGGTTGCAATCTGGACGTTGTCTGCTGTGACACACGTGAGTTTCAGGCTTGCATTCAGCATTACACACATCTAATCTCTACTGCACACTCTTCCCTTAGTTCCTATTGTTCTCTTGTCCTGAGACTCCCTACTTCCACATCTTTACCCCTGCCCCAAGACCCAGGGATATGACAGAGCACATTTGCACACTTGCACCTTATATGAAGCCTCGTTTCTTATTAGAGACAAAAATGATCCTGTTGCCCTCTGAACTCGCTCAGAGGGCAACTCTTTTTTTACACGTCCATAGCTGAGTCTCTACCACCAGTGCATCCCTGGCACTTATTAGCATGCAATAGCAATCATCCAATGAAGGAATAGAGTGCATTTATTTCTTCTACAGGTTAGAAAAATTCTATGTGCGAGGGGTCGTGTTAAGGTCATCTTTATACTTCCTAGTGACGGCTACAGAAGAACCTGGCTTATGAGAGGTATTCTAAAACATGTGAAATGGCTAAATTGTTGCTTGTGATGATGGAGATGCATGATTGACTTACTTTGTTTATTTAGGATAGGTATTTATCAGAGCCCTGAAAGCTTTTAAAAACTGTGGGAAATGTGTCATTGAATTTGACCTACATTCCTTCTGGTGAAGTTTTACACCTTCTGTCTCAGTTACCCCACCCCCTCACCCCTCAGCACCCCCACCCCTGGCCTCAGTGCTCTGGAGCAGGAAGAGGTTGGGTTGGCCTAAGCTATTTCTGTCGAATTGGTGTATTTACAGAAGGGATGGTAATGATTCAGCTGCTATAAATCAAGGTCCCTGCATTAGTTCAGGGAAGATGGGTTTTTGGAGTATTTTCCCTCATGGTTCTTAAATTAGCCACAAATTCATGCTTGTGTGTAGGTGGGGAAATGGGATATAATTGTTTTGGGGGAGAAATTAGGGAGCTGGCAATTGGCAGTGCCAAGGCTCTTACAAACTGGCACTAATCGCTACTGTAAAAGAAGAAAACAGAGCACAGCTGTTTTGTGATTATACAACCAAGAAATGTGAATCATGCCAAAAGGTCCTGTGGCAAAAGCAGCATGCAGATGCTTTACAAGAATATGGCTAACACCCAGGGAGCAAACACAATCTGATTTTAGAAAGCACATCTATGTATTAAAATGGCTCACCCTCCTGTTGGGCTGTGATGATACACAGCTCTAATCCCAGCACTCGGGAGGCAGAGGCAGGAGGATCTCTGTGGGTTCGAGGTTAGCCTGGTGCAGAAAGCGAGTTCTAGGACAGGCTTCAAAGCTATAGAGAAACCCTGTCTCAAAAAAAAATAATTCCTGATATGT
The DNA here is from genome assembly GCA_001685075.1 of Bramus lutescens. NCBI lineage: Eukaryota > Metazoa > Chordata > Mammalia > Rodentia > Cricetidae > Bramus > Bramus lutescens. The sequence continues at coordinate 109,702 of LOEQ01002794.1, forward strand.
TTTTTGCAAATTTCAAGTAGCAAGGAAGAGTAAGAAAAATGGAAATATTTACTATCCCTTTCCCACCCCACTGTTCTCTGCTTTTAGAAGAAAATTTGATAGGATTCTGTATTTCCTCTAGACTTCTGTGCAACTGTAGAATATGTATGTGTGCCTACAAGCATGATAGAGAGGATACCCATATATGCACCATCATACTGCAGATAGGATCCTACCACTTGTCATTTATTCAGCAGTTACATTCTGAAAACTTTCTATATCTGCTTCTCCAACACTCCACAGAGGTATTTACGACATCTATAAGGTTTATCCATGTTTATTTTATGTATATCACTGTGCTGCATGAATGTCTGTGCACTCATGGGTGCAGTACCCACAGGAGCCAGAAGAGGGTCCTGGGTCTCCTGGAACTGGAGTGAGAGACTGTGGTGAATTTCCCTGTGGGTTCTGGAAACTGCACTCGGGTCCTTGGCAAGAGCAGTGAGCACTCTTAACCACTGAGCCATCCCTCCAATCTCTAGTACTTATTCTCTAACTAGAGATTCACTTTACTTTGGAAGTTTTGTTATGAATTGCCACAGTTAAAAAACAACATTCATGTCTGTGCACGTGCATAGCTGTTCTTCAGTTAGACACCGGAAAATGAAATAGCTGAATTAAATGATATTTATAGCGATTTTTTGAAAACTGATGAGTATCCTTCAGTGATTGGCATGGGTACTTTCTTGTCACTGAGATAAAATATCCTGAAGTAAGAAACTTTGGGGAGAAAGGGTTTATTTTGGTTTACAGTTCTAGGCACAATCCATCATGCTAGGGAAGGTACAGCAAGAGGCAGGGAAGGCCAAGATGGCAGGAGCAGGCCAGCTGGTCACGTGGCACCTGCACTCAGAAGTCAGGAGGAAGTGGACCCGGACTGTAAATCTTCAAAGGGCACCTCCAGCAACCCACTCCCCCAGCAAGGCCCAATTGCCTAAAGGTTCCACAACCTCACCAAAGAGTAACGCTAGTTGGAGACCAAGTTTTTAAACATGTAAACCCTCAGGGGACATTTCGCTTTCAAACCTGGACAGTGAACCTTTCATAGAGGTCACCTAAGGCCATCAGAAAACAGATATTTACATTACGATTCTTAACAATAGCAAAAATACTGCTATGAAGTAGCAATGAAGGTAATTTTATGGTTGGAAATCACCATAACACGAGGAACTAACTGTACTAAAGGGTCACAGCACTAGGAAGGGTGATAACCACTGATCTAGACAGATTCTACCACTTCCTTCCTTCCAATCTGAAGCCTAAGAGTGCCTCACATTCAGCTCTGAGCATATTTGCCATTCATTTTGCCAGCTTTCTAGTAACAAAATTCTCGTCATCCTTTCATTTACATCTTCCCAGTTGTTAAAATGATGGGGCAACCTTTGCTACTTGTATTTCTTTTGCAGATTGCTTATTCTTAGCCTATTCATTTCCTAACACTGGACTCAGTTTCTTTTTCTCATTGATTTGTAAGAGACAATAAAATTCTGGAAACCCGCTGTTATTAATGCAACAGTATTTTATTTTATTTTATCTACCCTGTTTCACTTTTACGTGTCTTTTGACCTATTACTGCTCTCAGTTTTTAGGTCATCAAGTTTTAGGTCATCTTTTATATCGTGAATTGGGCAATTTATAATTCTTTCCCCTTCCCACGTTTATAAAAACACTTGCCTGGCTATTCACAATAGTCAAATAATAGAATCAGCCTAGAGGTCCATCAACAGATGAATGGATAGGGAAAAGTCTGCACGTGTTGAGTAGAGGCAAATTTTTAAAAATTGTTTTGTTTCTTTGCAATTGGTTGAAGCTGAGCACGGATGCAAGAATCGGGAAAGACAGCTCTCTGAGAACAAAATTGGCCTTGCACAAATATGCATTCGGAACAGGAAAGAATCTCTCAATAGCTTTCTCAGATGTATCTTTTTGTTTTCCTTTGGTCCTACACTACACTCTACACAGT
>LOEQ01002794.1:126516-147201 GCA_001685075.1 Bramus lutescens
CCCTCTTCTGGCCTGCAGACATACACACAGAATATTGTATACATAATAAATAAAAAAAAAACCTAGTAACTCCAGATTACAACAGCTCTAAAAACTACAAACACATGGGTAGCTGCCATTTTGACCTCACTGCTATCTTTGGTAAGAGTACTCATATGTGCTGGACCTACAAAGTAGACATTCCACCTACAATATTCTTTAACTTATTAAAATATTCCTTTTACTCTTCTTACATTTACTAACAGTGATAAGCTATAACTAATTGGGAAAAGTATATGTCTAAATTTAACTTATATATCTAATTTAAATATACCTAAGAGGTAATAGTATCCTAATTTTCAAGTGCCTTTCAGTTCTGAGAGTATGGCATTTAACAAAAGAGTTTCTAACACAGAGACATGCCAGCTCCTGCAGCCTCCTATTGCTTCTCCAAGAAGATACATGGTTACATAAAACCTTCTGCCTGGAGGCTTGCCTTTGGGTATTGCAATGCCACTCACACAACAAAAAGCAGCCTTCTACCTCGTCAGCTTCCTGGACATTACACTGGGGGATCGATCCTCTCATCCTGCCAAAACAGGTAGACTAAATCCTCCCTCACAGGAAAATCTTTGGACCTCCTGAGCTCAACAGCTAAGGCAAGTTACTGCTTCTATAGCTGGTGTTCACCAAAGACTATGGAGATACGTGGGTTTGTCTGTGCAGCTAAAAAAGCTGTCTCATTTCTGCTCATTTATCCCTCTCAGATCTGTCTAATGGCATTTGATGACTTAGGGTACTGGTAACTCATTACTTCATTTGTTAAGTTTCCTGCTAAAAATACAGACAGGTGTGCCTCATTCACAGGCTTCAGAGTCCAGGATTAACAGGTGTCAGATGTATCTTCAAAGATCCAGAGTTCCCAATTCCCTTTAACTGTCTTCTAAAATGTTCATGCCTTTTAAGCTAAAGCCAAAGCCTTTTGCTATGACACCAAGACATAAATCTGTTCCAGTTGGTTACAGATACCTGCAGGTCCCTAGAAAAAGTTCTGCTGCTGTATCAAAAACCAGTTCTGGTAAAAAACTAACAGTCTCCAGAGACTATTTTAACCCCAGCCATTTTCAAGCATATTTTGCAGGTCACTCCTGCTGTCTGGGCCAAGATTGTGGAAGCTCAAAATTATGAGCCTATTTCCACATTGACCAAAGGTCAGAGAGTTGGAACTTACAAGGTTAGTGTGCTTCTACATTAAACAAAGGCCCCACCTAGACATTAACCTGAGAGTTCTGGTTATTGTCAACAGATGTGGCTAATAGGCAGACCTTGTACTCCAGGAATAGAGAAGTAGATTTGTTCCGACCTCAAATCAAAGTCTAAGGCTCCTACTAAGTTCCAGTTCCCTTTACAGAGATAACTTGTAAATTTATCCCAGGATTCCACCCTGGGAGTGGTTTGCCTACCAAGTGTTTTGGTCAAGGGCACAAGCATGACTTGGTGACTTGTTTAGTTCTAGCAACAGAATGTTTAACTATGAATGTAAATTGTGGCTTTTAGTTGCCACCTGCCTTCTCATCTCCCTCAAGGAACAGATGCCTGAGGTCTCCAGGTTAGCAGTAAACCAGATGCCTTTCCAGTCACACTTTCTGCTGAGTGTGAGACCACCAACTCCCTACTCTCCCCTTTCCCATACCCACAGGAAGTAGCCAGAACTGAGCTGGCACCTACTATACCCAAAGAATCTGGGATGTTTGGTTGGAAGCATCACCCCAGCCGCTGACACCCCTATATCCAAAGAGTCTGGAATGTTTGAGTGGAGCTTCACCTCAGCCCCTGGCATCCATTTTGGAATGTCTGGGTGGAAAGTTCCATTTCAAGCCCCTCCCCTAGGAGTTACCTCAGCCCAGACTCCACCTCCAAAAACACCCACCAAAGGGTGACCCCTCCCCAGGGAGGGTTAAGACCACTCCCACAGGCTATTTAAACTGTTCCCCAGGGAATGAACACATGGTTCTTCCTGTTCTCCTTCCTCCTTTCTGAGGTTTTTCTGTCTGCCTTCCCATCTCCTCTCTGAGAACTGGAAGGCCACCCAGGAGTGATTTCACCCACTAAACCTGGGCTTTTTCTAATTCAGTTTGATTTGGTCTGATTTGGATTATGGTGTCGACAGAGAGGCTTATCAGGCCATGAAAACTTTACACCTTTAAGGACAGCTTCAAAGGCAGAGAGACAGGTTGGGTGCACCTTGGTCTTCAAGCCCTTCTTTCATTGCCCCCTTTCTCTGACACCTGATATATTAGTATTTATTATTGTGCTAATCAAAGTAAGAAAGATAAAATATCTTTTAATTTGTTTGTATTTCATTGTATTGTTGTTGCAGGGTTGGGTTATTTTTTAAAATTTAGATCAATACACAAAGTAATGAGTTTCATTATGGTGTTTTTCTTTTTTACACTTATTTATTTATTTACTCAGTTTTTCAAGACATGGTTTCTCTGTGTAACAGCCTTGGATGTCCTGGAACTAATTTTGTAGGCCAGGCTGGCCTTGAACTCACAGAAATCTGCTTACCTCTGCCTTCTGAGTGCTGGAATTAAGGATGTACACCACAATGCCTGGCCCCCATTTTGTTGTTTTTACACATACTTGCCATTATATCTGCTCTCATCTGTTCCTCTCTCTGGCTACCTTGCTCTGTGCTCCCTGCCACTCTCTGCTTCCCTCCCTTATCATCTCTCTCTCTTTTCCTCTTTGAGATCTTTTCTATTAATCTTTCTTTTTTTCATTCCTTCCTTCCTTCTTTCCTTCCTTCCTCCCTCCCTCCCTCCCTTTCTTCTTCTTCCTCTCTCTCTCTCTCTCTCTCACACACACACACACACAAACACAGAGACACACACATAAACACACCACACCATATGCATACCTAACAATAATAAATAAACAAAATTTAAGAATAGGAAATTTGCCATCATGCATAGAGAAAATTGGGCTGTGTTTTTTCCCTCTTGCTATTTTCAGTCTTATCGTATTATCTAGATAAAACTCGGAGCCCTATATTAAATAAGAGTGGAAAGACTGCACCAATCTTGTCTGTGAGGAACCTGCCTGACTCCATTTTGAAGGCAGGAGCCTATTGTGCCGTATTTTTAAAATAACTTCCTATTTACTGTAAGAGTTGAGCTGTTCTCTGTTTCCTGGAACCTAACCTTCCCCAACCCATGGTCTTGATTTGTTTTTGAGAATACCCTTACCCTTTTGGCCCTCCTTGGTCTTCCTTGATCCCTCTCTAATCACGTGGTGGGTGACCACATGATTTTTTAGAAAGTTTTTTTTTTGTATTTCCTTATTGCCCCATTGCCTTTTTTTCTGTAAAACTACTCATAATTTTACTCTGATATTCTTTTTTCTTACTGTCTACATTTTAGAATAACATACAAAGAGGAGAACTTTAATTTTTTTCTTGAGAATTTTTATCAGGATTTAATTTTTTTTAATAGATTTGTCATCATGAAACAATGCAGCAGATTGATAAATGCTTTTTGAAACACTGGCTATATATCCTCAAGTTGACGTTTGTAAGACCCTTTAAACTTCTGTACTTCAAAAGATTTCTTTCGCCACTTTTTATTATCACCAAGTTGATAGGCCAAGCAATCCTTGTTCTAAAATCAGTGGATGTTGCAAGGGATGCTGACAGTGTTAAAGAGGATGCTGACTCGTAGAGACAAAGGTTTTCCTTTACAAGAGTCTGCCTTGCGGGCAGTCACTGTCCCTTGCCAGCTGCCGGAGATTAATAGTCCCACCTAGACAAGATAAAAGAAAGCCATTGATTATTTCCACACTAACATAGCACTGTAGAAAAATAAATAGACCCGTGTAGCTATGGTTTAACTTTTTTGCTAAGAACCAAAAGAATTAAAAAGCTTCCTTTGCCTATCTCTTCCAAGCCCAATTCTAAAGGTCGTACTTATTGTCCAATGAGAAGAAAGACCATTTGTCAACAAGAAGGAACACATCAGGGCGAACTATGTAATGATTGAAAGTTTGTATCCCTGAACTTTCTAATCCTCTTGGTGCTATTTGGAGGCCAGGCTCTTAAGAGATAATTAGATCGTGGAGATGGATTCCTCAGGAACTGACATCATGATTTTTCCAGAAAAGGCCACAGGAACAGAGAGAAGTTTTTCCTCTGTGGGCTGATCCAATAGGAAGGTAGATGTCTGAAACATTAGAATCTGACTGTGCTGGACCTTGATCTTGCATTTCCAGATCCACATTTGAGCTGTGAGAAATCTATGCCTTAAAACAACAACAACAACAAAAAACAAACAAATAACAACAACAAAAAAACCTCACTCAGGTGCTTAAGTTAAGGGAGGATGAAGGAAAAGGAAGGAAGGAAAGGCCTATACCCATCTTTGTAGCTTACTGGTCTTCCTTTTTCTTGTTTGCTTTTTTTGTTCCCTTAACATAAACTTGAGTCACCTGGGAAGATGGAACCTCAACTGAGGACTTGCCTGGGTCATATTGGCCTGTGGGTGTCAGCGGGGACATTTTCTTGATCAGTGATTGATATGGGAGGATCCAGCTCACGGTGGCCTGTGCCATCTGTGGGCAAAGGGTCCTAATTTTGGAAGAAAAGAGGGTCATGGGAGGAAGGAGATAAATAATGTTCCTCCATTGCCTCTGTTTCAGTTTCTGTCTCAAACTTCTGCCATTGAGTTCTTGCCTTGCCTTCCCTCAGTGATGGACTGTGATCAGGATGTTCATACGCCAATAGAGCTTTGTCACCCAAATTGATTTTAGTTAGTGCGTTACCACAGTAACAGAGGCACAAACTCAAACAATGGGTATGTAGGTGTGGAGTTGAGCCCACTGAATGTTTCTACAAATGCCACAGTAGAATGGCCCCAAACACCACTAGCCTCAACTGTTTCTTTGCTTAGGGAGTTCAGTGGAGAACCCCTTATCTGCCACCAGAAATGGTTCAACTTTTCTATTTTGAGCTGGGAAGTTCTTTGTGAATACTCCCTTCAGAAAAATTAAACACGAATGTTATATGCTTTACTGAGTGCAACACTAGACTTGGCCTTTGTATTAGTTGGGGTTCTCTAGAGTAACAGAACTTACAGGATGAATCTCTCTATATATAGAGAAAGGGGATTTATCAGAATGACCTTTGGGCTGTGGCCCATCTAATCTAGCAATAGCTGCCTAGGAATGGAAGGTTCGAGCATTCAGGAGCTGTTCAGTCCACAAGGCTGGATGCCTCCGATGGTCTTCAGTACATACCAGCATCCTGAAGAAGTGGGCTTGAATGCCTGTGAAGGAATGGACTTGCTAGCAAGGTGAAAGCTAATAGGCCAAGAGCAAAAATGTCCTCCTTCTATGTCCTTCTACAGAATTCTGGCAGAAGGTGTGGCTCACATTAGAGGCAGGTTTTACTACCTCCAATGAGCTGTACCAAAAGTGCATTTTCCTTCCTCAAAGATCCAAATGGCTGCCTATGAGGGAAAAGCCCAAGCATTCAGTAGCTGTTCAGTCCACAAGCCTGGATGCCTCAGCTGGTCTTCAGTACACACCAGAATCCCAAAGAAGTGTTACGATGTTTTAATTTTTATAAATCTGACAGTTGATGGTTCATTGTTTTTCCAGGTTCTGTTTCTCTGACTATTAAAAAGAGGGAGCATCTTAGGCAAAAAGCTTCTTCATTGGGTTTTGTAAGAACCAAAGAAGCCCCATCTCTGTTAATATCTTGAGGGAATTCATTAGTGTGTTGGTCAGAGCTCTTTGGAGCATAAAAACTCAGTAGGATACCATCTGTCTGTCTGTTAATGTGTCATGAGATTCATTTGCAGGAGCTAGCTAAATGGTAGCAGGCTAGCCAACAGGAAGTTCAGATAAGAGCCAGGGTTGCAGTCTGGCATCTGAAGCCTGGACCTCAGGCAGACCATTTGTTACAATCTGGACGGAATTCTTTCCCTAGGAAATCCCAATCTTTGCTACTAAGGCTTTCAATTAAGTGGACGAGACCTATTTACACTACAAAGGAAGTCTCTTTCATCTAAATAGAATTAGTTATAATTGTTGGTCACATCCATAAAGCACCTTTTTATTTTATTTTATTTTTTCTGAGGCAGGGTTTCTTTGTATATCACTGGCTTTCCTGGAACTTACTCTATACCAGCCTGGCCTCAGATTCAAAGATTTGCCTACCTGCCTCTGCCTCTGGAGAACTGGGATTAAAGGTGGGTGCCTACAGACCCCTGCTCACAAAACACCTTTATAGTAGTAACAGCTAGGCTAACGCTGAACAAAACTACTGGACACTATATTCAAAGTAGAGACAGCATTAGTTGTCACAGCATTCTATATTTTATTTGTTTTAGATGAGTTCAAATGGTACAACCATGATGTGTTTCTCTATAGAATAAACAATTTAAGTGGAACCTTGCTATGATTATGCTCTAATTCTAGAAGGATCTTTAATGGCCTGCTGACTTTGAGCACCATCATCCCATGAACTGCAAATGTGCGGTCCATGACCACTTGCCTTGAGAAAGGGGTAGGAAAATAAACAGACAATGTAGCGAGTGTCCAAATCACCAATCTCATTATCTTCCATTATCCACCCCACCTAAGTTGACTTCTTTTCCCATTTTGAAAAATAATATGCCTTATGTTAGAGAGCTCAATCAAATATAATTAGCCAATTCAATGTTCTTTTCATAAAATTTATTTACTTGTTCATTTGCTGATTTGTACATGTTTATTTCCCGTGGATCTAACTTAGGTCATCAAGCTTGGTTGTAGACACCATTGCCTGCTGAGCCATTTCACTAGTCTAGAGATCAACCTTCAGTGGAGTAGGAATCATAACTCCAATGAGCTTACAACGTGGACAAACATCTGCTCATCCCAGACAGAGTCTCTGAATACATTCAACTGCCAGTACAGATGGTCACAAGCCGCGTCTCATGAGTTTCTACTATTCGTATTTCTCGTATCTTGACTTTTGTTCTTTGATTTTTCCCTCTAGCTACATGGCTTGTATTCATTTGTATTGCTACAGTGCACACTCCTGTTTGGTAGCCCTATCCCTACTGTATCTTTAACAGGCATCTCTAGGGATGGGTGGTGTCCCTCAGAGAGGTTTCAGGGGCTTCAAAGGACACTGGATCCATGATAACCTGGATGGCATTGACACCACTTCATGTTGCTGTAAGTCACCTACCTTTATATGGTGACTACACCAGAAGGTGGCTTGCCCAAGGTCTTTAGTTCAACCTGTACTCATATTAGCTATTTGTGCTGTTGTGAGGCTGCAGGGCTGAGTTCCCACCGTTGCATTGCTTCACACACAGTTGGCAATGGCTGTTCTAGCACCTTGGGCTGAGTTTTTGTTCTTTTCCATCACTGAGAACAAATCCCTGCTGGAATCACTTGTTCACGTTATTTTTGTGCATGGTCCCCAGCTACAGTCTTCTAAGCTCCAAAGGACTTCTCACGTGTAGGGCATTGAGATAATGAAATCTACAGCAGCTGTTAAGTCCGTCCCTCAAGGATCTTAGCCTGAACAAAAGCTGGTTTTGTTTTGTTTTGATTCTTTATTTTCTTACATCATATTTCTCTTTATCAAGTTATATGGAGTATGGACAACTTGAGTGAGGTCAGGTATAAAGTCTGTCAATATCCCAAGAGCGCCCACCCCAAAACCTGCAGCTCCTTTACATTTACAGGAACAAATTGTTGTAAAATTTAAAAAATAACGTCAAATTATTAACCGATATCATAAATGTCTCACCAGACCATAATACTCTCACATGTATGTTTTTTAGGTGAATTTCTTCTAAATCTGTAAAAAAAAATCAGTGGTTAAGATTATTTTATCTAATAATGAAACCTTTTGGCAGTGTGGCCAGGTCAGTAAATCATGGTCTCTGGCCACCATTCCATGACAAATTGTGGCACTGGGAAGGTAACCTTGGATGAGTACTCTAATGGTCCACTGCCAACTCTTCCAAGTGAATGAAACTGATCTTAGAATCTAGAAACTAAGGGGATACTGAAAAATGCTCTCAAGGTCTAATAGACCATGGCAAGACCTATTCACTTAAATCACTTGTTTGGTCAAGACAGTAATTTTGGGCACAGCAGCATGGAGAGGGGAGGGTGGAAACTACTTATGTATTTTGCACATTAAAAGCAGACTAATAAATCCATAATTCCACAGGAAGCATCCAGTCACCATGTGTGGTCTTCACTTAAAGGTGGCCTTGGCTGCTTCTTCAGACACATGGCTTGGGTGGTTCCCAGTTCAGGGTATATTCTTATTCTATATTAGGGGGTGCAATGAAGAGCACCTGTACCTCTTTATCTTTCATCTTTTTAACTCTTTGATGAACTGCTGGTCTTCTAAAGTTCACAAGTACAACATTTAGCTTGCCATGATCACTTCCCACCCCCCACACACAAACCAAGGAACTCGCAACAGCACAAATCATTCCACATTTGTTTTCAAGTAACTCAGATCAGACCCAATGTCAGTTTTCTTTTTCCTCATCTTCCCCCAAGTGCCTTAGCACCTTGCAAATTCAGCTTACACGAGACTCTAGATCATTCACATCTGCCAAAGCATTCCCTACTTCATAAAGACCATGTCCCACAATAGGTTCCAGCAAAGCCACTAAAGTCCCACCCCAATCTCCTGGTCCCTACAGAATCAATGTCCTCTTTCAATTTCCCATGAACATAGTTCCATCCAACTCAGCGAACCAGGCATCAAATACTATTTCTCTCATTCCAGTTCTTCCAGAAATGTCTCCCCTTCCTCAAGTGTCTTCCATTCTTTAATATGTATGGGACCTATTCAGCAAGCAATAACCATCTATTTCTAACGGCGCACATAAACCAGTGCACTGGGAACTGGTTTCCTTAAGACTGTCTCAGCTTATGCAGCCATTGTCTTAACAAAAGATGGGTAGTTCCATTACTCTCTATATCAGCGCCCATAACTCTTAGAATAATCTCATCACCCAGCAAGTCCCAGAATCTCATAAGCAAGCCAGGCTTACCTTTGCTTGTTTAAAGTGTTTCCCAATTCAATCAGTTAAAATGCTGAGTGTTTCCAGATGATTATAATTTCTTATATTGAGTTATTGTTAAGACCTCCATGTGTGTATTAGATCCCTTTTTCTCTAATAAAGGTAAGAACTAAGGAATGTCTTTTATGACTTCTATCAAGTTTTCTCCTCATTCTATAGCTCTCCCCATGAGTTCTGAATTTGGGATCCCAAGAATGGTTTTTTTTAAATATAGATCAAACTCATCTTCTCTTTTCCTTTCAGTGCCCATGCTCACTCTCACCTGTAATAAGAAATGGCAAACACAAATCTCCATCCTGCCCTCTTTTTTACCCAATGTACTTTACAAGTCAAAGGGCAACACAGCAGATGCCAGTCACATATCATTTTGTTGTTGCTATTCCTCCTTTACACAAACAAGTTTGATATGGGATGTCCTTCTGTACATGTATTGCTTTTATAGGTTGATGAATAAAGTTGTTTTGGCTAATGGCTTAGCAGAGTAAAGCCAGGTGGGAAGTCTGAATACATATATAGAGAGAAAGTAGGAGGAGTCAAGCAGGCTCCAGCCAGCCACTGAGGAAACAAGACATGTAGAAAATGATATAAGGTCATGGCCACGTGGCAATACATAGACTAATAGAACTGTGTTCATTTAAGGTATAAAGACAAGCTAGAAATATGTCTGAGCCATTGAACAAACAGTGTTGTAATTAATAGAGATTCTGTGTGATTTTTTGGGTCTGGACAGCTGGGAAACGAAAGTGCAGTCTCTGTTTACACAAGTTTCTCCTGAGTATCCATTTTGGCTTTAGCTGTGTGTCTTATTACAAAGAGCTCTCTTTGCACAATCTTCAAGACAGCCCGCTGACATTATTGTCTATTATGTGCAACTCTTAGGAACTGAAAATGTTGCTCTAAACCTTCAACAGTTCTCAGAGTGTTGGGGGAGGCTGCTTGTTCATTCCCAGCTACTTTGCCCCGAAATAATCACACAGAAAGTGTATTATTTAAATCACTGCTTGGTCCCTTAGCTCTAGCTTCTTATTGGCTAACTCTTACATATTAATTTAACCCATCTCCATTAATCTGTGTATTGTCATGTGGCTGTGGCTTACCAGGTAAAGTTCCAAGCATCTGTCTCTGGCAGGCTACATAGCTTCTCTCTGACTCCACACTTCTTTCTCCCAGCATTCAGTTCCATCTTCCCCACATACCTAAGTTCTGCCCTGCTATAGGTCCAAAGAAGTTTCTTTATTCATCAGTGGTAATCACAGTACACAGAGGGAAATCACACATCATAGAGCATCTCTCTATTCACATGGTAGACTCCACTCATCAAAAAACTGTGACATATGAGAGAAGATTGCCATCTCAGGATTCTTTCCACAGATACTCCACTTTCAGGTCACTACATTACAGCCCTCCTTACCCACAGCAAAACCCATGCAACCACAAGCAGGCATGCTTCCACACATGGAGAAGTCCCTCTGCAAGTGTTCCACTTTCAAATTGTTCAGTCTCAGTTTGAATATATTCCACCTAGCCAGACCATGGAATCATGTCTTCCAAAGGTTCATCATTCTCTGCTCCTAAGCCAAATGTGTTGTATGACTTTTCCTAGAATCACATAAATAGACATCTGCTCACAAAAGTTACAAGCCTGGGACTCTCTCTGTGCCTTGCAGACAGCCTGACAGGTTAGAAAATCTGCTCTCCCTAGAAGTTGCTTATTTCTTCTATTGCACTGGGGAGAGAACTTTGCAAATCCTGTTCATTACAGGAACTTTCTGAGACTTAAGAGTTACTTACTTTCTGAACCTAATGAGCCACCCCCTCCTGATATGAAAAAGGAATGTTTCATATCAGAGGAAATTGTTGTGTCATTCATGAATACCTTAACTTGATATCAGTCCCAAGCTTCCTAGAGCAGGAACTAGATGGTGTCATATGTGACCTCTGAGAAAATAGATGCCAAATAGAAACAGCAGGTGAAGCAAGATTCAGATCTTCTCTGTAGCATTATTTTTACTGCTGTGGAAGTGTCTTTGTTCCCTGTAAATATATGTTCCTCTCATAAAGAGCGGACTGGCCTATAGCTGGGCATGAAGAGATTGCATGGAGGAGACAGACTAGAAGGATGTTGGAAAGATGAAGAGAGGTAGCATCTCAGTAGTCTCAGTAGTAGAGAGAAGCAAGATGAACATGCCATGCTGAAGGAAGGTACCACCATGTGGCAGAGGGTAGATAAGAAATATAAGGTAATTTAAATTGTAAGAGCTAGTTAACAACAAGCCTGAGCTATTGGCCAATCGTTTATAATTAATAATAAGTCTGTATTCAGTTATTTGGGAACTGGCTGATGGAACAATACATTTCCACCTACAGTTGACAGTCAGCCCTTGCTGCTAGGTTTATTTAGTTCTTAATCCATGCTTCTTGCACCCCCATATTGTTTCTATACTTACAGAACATAGATGGTCTCCTCTTCCACATCCACAACACATCTTATTCTGTTTATATTAAATTAAATACCCAATTGGAAATGGTGGCTCATACTTAGGAAGTGGCGGCAGGAGCACCAAGAGTTCAAGACCACTCTTGGTGGCAGTGAGTTTGAGGCCAGCATTATCTACATGAGACCTTGTCTTAAGAATCAATGACACATTAAAGCAAACGAGTAAATAAATTGAACATTCAAGATGATCTATAGTCAGTACACTCTATAACATTAAAAAACCCAACATTGCCATCTAACACAACTACTGGAGGTGAACTATATTTAATATGCAAACAGTATATTTTTCACTAGACGTCTTTCCCCCAAGCCTGTCATGAAGCCCCTCAAAGTTCAGAGCTACAAGAAATGGAAGTTTATTAATTATTTATTTAGTTATTTATCTTTGAAGAGTCCATGTTAACTCAGTGACCATATCTGTCTTAGAATCAGTGCTAATTATAATTAAGAAATTTTTCAATAAAATACATGTATGAGATTCTCTCTATGTAGGGTATGTACAGTTGTGCTAATATTCTTGTTATTATGAAACAACCTTAGGAGAAATATTTAGATAAAAGCTACAGTCCGCCTGCCCTGGATCTCACTCTCTTTCTTATGACAGATTGCAACACACAAACCCCATGCAGAGGCTCACCATTTTGCTCTGACACTCAGAATAAACTTTATGTGCTTCTTATTAATGTTTTCCAGAAGAAAGTGTGGGGTTTGTCTCTTAACTCAGGGATAGTTTGCATGGCCGTTGATAAGACTGGTTTCTAGAGAGAATAGGTGCCTGCATAACAAATCCTGCTAGCAAATCAGTATTATCATATTATCATAAACTAGAATTTTTATCCTAAAATCCACAAAATCTTATAAGAACTCATACCCACAGGAAACATTTGGAAAGAGAAAAATGTGAACACTAAGAACGGTCACAGCACCTTGTTTACGGCACAGTTTTGCACTACTGTGAAAATATTTACTAAAAAAAAATACCTTACCAGGAGGAGAGAACTGTTTCTTTTCAAGATATAAGGACCATGTGGGAACCTGCTGTAGAATGAAGAAAGAGAGGCTGTGGAGAAATACATGCAACAATCGTATCAGTGTGATGATACCTGTGAAATGTCCACTCATGTTCTCATTGACTGTAGTATATGAAGAGAGCAACATGGGCTGACTTTGAATTCAAAAATCACCAGAGATAGCTCTTTCAGGAATGAGGACAACAGAAAACTGGTTCACAAACAATAAAGGTTCTTTTTCAAAGAAAAGAAACTAAAAATATGCAGGGTTTTCTACCAAAGAGATACTTTGCGCAATGCGTATTGATGCATGAGTCTGAGGAGGCTGGGGAGATGGCTTTAGGGGCTAAAGCCCTTATCACACGGGCAACCTGAGCTCAGCTCCTGGAATCCATGTGAAACTCGACGCGGCAGCACACTTCTATAATCCCAGCACGCTTAATGAGAAATGGAAGGTTCAGGCACAAGGATTCCCTAGAAGGAATACTGGATAACAGGGTGCTCACAGCAGCAAAAGCAACAATGGCCCCTGCTTCAGGTGGAAAGAAGTGGGTTGACTTTTCAAAGCTGTCCTCTGATATCCACGTGTGTGCTGTGTCACCTGTACACAGCACTGGTAGACATATGTCATACATACGCTTACCCTCACCCACACACATATACACAGACACGAGGAAAATAGTTACAAAAAGTAAAGTGACTTATTAATAACAAATAATCAAAAAGCCAAATAATTTTGAGCAGTTCTCTTTGGTTAGGCATTTAAGAAAATGTTTACTCTCATGACATTGATGTTCATGGGACGGGGTTATTGACAGAGACAGTAAACAATAATAAGCAAGTTGCACAGAATGTTCAAAGATAATAGATTCTGAAAAAATGAACAGATGGCAAGACGCTGGCAGTAGGAGGTGAGGTTGTATTTGCAGTGCCATAATTGACAAGCATCATGGTGCTGTTGCTGGGCTATGGTGAGGCTAGCCATGGGAACCTAAGGAAAACCAATTCCTGTGCAGGGAGCAAAAACAGAAAATTAGAGAAAAGATGAGCAGGGCCAGGAAGTGTAGGGTGTGTTCAGAGATGCCTTTGGCCATTGAAGGAAAAATAAATTTTTAATAGATGTTGGAAGTCACAGGAGGAGGGAGGATAAATTGATGAGAGCTGGCTTTAGAAACAAACAACTGGGGCTTAGTGACACAAGCTTCTAATTCCAGCTACTCTGAGTATCAAAAGTTTAAGGTCAGCCTGGATTACAGAGTGAATTGAAGACTACCTGGGCAACTCAGTGAGACCCTATCTCAAAATAAAGAACACACACACACACACACACACACACACATAGCGAGAGAGTGAGAGCAAGAGAGAGAGAGAGAGAGAGAGAGAGAGAGAGAGAGAGAACAGACTGAGGGCAGATTGACTATCATGAAGAAAATAAATGACAACAGGTGCTGAAAGGGATGTAGGGAAATGAGAATCCTTATTCTTTGATGGCGAGACTATAAACTAGTGAAGCCATTATGGAAATCATTATGGAGGCATCTCAAAAAAATGGTAAAATATAGACTTACCTGGAGGGGAAACACTATGATCAAAAAGGTGGTGTTTCCAGGGCAAGGCTTATCCATTGTGCTCCAGATATGGTGACTCATGCAATTTCTCCAGCTGTGTAAAAGTCAACTGCATGATTTAGCAGACTGTATTTGTGTTCTCCCTTACTTAATAAAATAAATAAAGACAAAACAAACCTACAATATGGCTCAACTGTATCCTGTGCATATACCCAAAGACCTCTACATCCTACCACAGAGTCACTTAGTCATCTATGCACGTCATTACTACTCTACTCAGGGCAACAAGGAAATGCAGCCCCATCAATCTACATGTCTGTCATCAGACAAGTGGGTGATGAAGATGTGAAGATATGTACACAATGGAAAGTGCAAAAATGAAATCTTCAAGAAAATGCATGGATCTGAAAAAATACAAACATTGCCTTTGAAAAACCCAAATTTGTTCATATGGGGACTCTAGCCTCAAGAGTTTATATTTAAGCTGTAGAACCAAAAAAAAAAATACAAAGTTGGGTGGGTAGAGACAAGGGGTATGGATATGGGAAGAGTGTGGGAGTGGATAATCAAAGCACATTGTAGGAAACTCTCGAAGTATAACAAGTCTTTCTCTGGACGGCCAGCTCCCAAGTAATGACACAGAGACTACTTTGTATTAATTATAAAAGCTTGGCCCTAGCTTAGGCTTGTTCCCAACTAGCTCTTCAAAGTTAAATTAACCTTTGTAAATTCATCTATGTTCTGGCATGTGGCTCATTACCTCTCCTCAGTAGAGTACATCCAACTTCCTTCGCATCCGCATCCATCTCTCAGATGCGAGATTGGCCCCACCTCTCAGATTCCTTATCGGAGTTCCTATCTCTGCCTGAAAGTCTTGCCTATTCTCTCCTGCCTAACTATTGGCCGTTCAGCTCTTTATTAAACCAATCAGAAGGCACCTTAAACAGATGAGGTAAAACAGAGATACATCTGCAAAGGGTACAAAAAGATTATCACACAACACTCAATGAAAGAAAGAAAGAAAGAAAGAAAGAAAGAAAGAAAGAAAGAAAGAAAGAAAATGGCAACCTATTCACTTTTCAGGACTTGTGAAAAGAGGCTATTTTACACTAAGTTCTTGCTCTCATTTATATTTAATCCAAAAGGCTAAGGGCTCTTAAAAATGGAATAAAAACAGTGGATCTAACAGAAATTGCTTGTAAATACAAGTTTTTTTCCTTTAACCACAGACCCATTCCATTCCTTTGACTCCTAATGAGGATTGCCCATCAGTATCCAGAAGAGGCATATTCACTGTGAAGCAGTGGAGGAGCACAGAGGAGCAGCATCCCGTCATAGGCTGCCCTGCAGCAGCTGTGCTCAGTACGGGTGATCCAGAATTATGAATGGGTCGGTGGTTAAGTGGCTTGGAAGTCAGAAAGAGCTGAGTCCGAATCTCAGTGTTTTACCAGATCTTTTTTCTTCCATTTCTTATCCTCTGTCAGTGAGTTCCTTGCCTATAGAACAAACTAGGAGGGATGGAGTTATACATTTCAGATCCGTAAGAGAAAGAAGGTGAACAAATATCTTCTAAAACCATAGTCTAGGGTTTGGGGTTGTTACTCAGTGACAGAGTGCTTGCCTAATTCCCATAAAGCTCTGGTGGGCTTCCTGATACAGATACTATGCCTCCAAATACTATGCATCGCAATGAACAAAGGCCGTGAACGTATCTGTCTATAGCCCTACACATTTCCACACACATTTCAATCTTTTCACTGACATGTAGATTTGGATTCAATATAGCACAATTTTTGCTTTTATTAGGTGGACTTTTACAAGCCATACATATTCAGATTGGGAGAGTTCAACTGCAGGGCTAGCTGGAATTGAGATACAGAGGTACATAGTGTTGTAGCGGGTAAATATTTTTGTTTTCTCATTTACTGTAAAGATATTTGGCATGTATTAGCTCCTTATCGTTATGTTGTTGGCAAAAGGAAAGGTACAATTCTCTATTGCAGAATGGAGTGTGTGTGAGCCTCTTCTGTATGCTGCATATAAGAAAATGGGGGCCTATAGATACGTGATAAATACCAGATATTGATCATATTTACATGTCTTACACTTTAGAATCTTTGATTGGTGTATCCCACTGCACATGACACGGGTTTCATAAGAACATCCTTCTACATGTACTTTACGTGTTTTGAGCAGATCTTCCCCATCCCTTTGCAGTTCTCCCCTTACCTATTTTTACTAAAAATAGAGTGAAATTCCTACTGAGAAAGTAACATGGCATCCAAAGAGTAGGATGGTGCACCCTTGAAATTCCAACACTTAGAAAGTGGAAGGAGAAGGACTGAGTTTCAAGTCAGCCTGAGCTATATACCAAGACATAACCTTAAAAAAATAAAAAAAGAATTCAATATGTTTAAGTACAGATCATTCCTGGAAGGAACAGAAGTTTACCAAAAGGAAGGTTTTTCCTGGGATTATTCCTAGAAGAGAACTCAAAATAGCTAACATAACTTTGCTAAATTCCTCTGAATAGGAAACTAGCCACTAGCCATTGTCAAGGAAAACATTTTTATTTTTTATCCTCTTTCTTTTCCTTCCTTCCTTCCTTCCTTCTTTCTTTCTTTCTCTTTCTTTTTCTTTCTTCCTTCCATTCTTTGTGTGCATTACATGTGTGTAATGTGTGGTATGTGTTTGTTTGTGTGCATGTGTGCAGGTGTGCATATCCCCAGATGTGCCAGAAGGGGATGTTATGTGATGTGGGATATCCTTCTGTATATGTGATGCTCTTATTGGTTAATGAATAAAGCTATTTTGGACAATGACTTTGCAGTGTAAAGTTGGGTGGGAAATCCAAATAGAGATAGAGAGAGTAGGCAGAGTCAAGGAGATGCCATGTAACTGCCCAAGAAGCAAGAGGTAACCACGAACCTCATGGTTAAATATAAAATAATAGAAATTGGTTAATTTAAGATATAAGAGCTAGCTAGAAATATGCCTAAGCTATCAGCCAAGCAATGTTGTAATCAATATAGTTTCTGTGTGTTATTTGGGTCTGGGTGGCTGGAAAATAGACATGCCATCTCTGTTGACAGTCATGTGCTCTGCCCTAGCACTCTCTGCATCAAGCCCTCTAGACGGGGTCTCCCACTAAACCTGGTTTTGCTGTCTATCTACACTGGTTGCCATACAAGTCCTATCGATCAGTTGATCCTCCTGCCTCCTCCTCCCACAGTGTGGAGATAACAGGTGAGTGCAGTCACAGCTGTTTTTTAGTTTTACATGGAAATTGGGGATCCAAACGCAGGTCCTTGTGTTTGCTCAACAAGTATTCTTACTACACTAAACCACAAGAAAATATTTTACTATATGATTTGTTAAAGTGATATTCATTAGGGTAGTAAGGAAAGGATGGCTTTTAGGCCATCAGAGTAATTTCTCAAACTCATACTATTAGTAAGTCTAAGAACCAGCTGGTTCACTGATAAAAATTTATTTTTATAACTTATCCATAAATCAGTTGATGGATTTATATTTTACAATGAGCAGATGCTAAGTATATAAAGAGCAATACAATTAATCATTACTCTAGAAGTCATAAAGACTAGAGTGGAATGCATCAATAACAATCGTGTAGTGCAGTATTTTTTAAGAGACAAAATTTACCGCTATCTTAATATTTTAATGCAGCTGTATGTATAATACTTTAAATGTGGGTGTAAAGTACCACAAGATTTATACCTGAAGTTATTATCATCATCTTTTATAGATAATTAAATTATCTTTCTGAATTTTGGCAAAGTTCGTTTATCACTGACTGATGCTATTAGAATCTCATATACATGATCAGCTTATTTGGTCATAGTAACTGGCCAAATGGTTCTGTTATGACTGGAATGTATTCATGAGCTTATTAGTGTGCAACTTACTACACTATTGTTGCAGAACACTTGGGTATAACATGTAATTGGGTAAATTTAGAGTAATTTGAAGGTCACCTAAACCACTATAATGTCATCCTACAATTTTGCAAATGAAGGAATCCTGACTTAAAAAAAATAGTTCAAAATTCGAGTTGATAGAAAGCCTTGATCCAGTTCTGACACAGGCCTCTGGATCTCCTGTGCTTCCTTTAAGCCAAGCACTCCTTAACATGTAAGCAATAAACCACACAGGACCAGATGTACCCACAGGGATGCAGTGAAGGCTGTCCTGAGCAAAAATGGAGCAAACAGCATTCAAAGCAAGAGGTTTCCCATAGCATCTTTAAGAAGAGGAGAAGAATCTCCTAAAACACACTTTGTTAGAAAATGTCATAATGATATCTAGTACCTTATTTTTAAAAATTAATGCAGTACAAATTTAAAAACTAATCTAGGACAAACAACTACAAAGGAGGAATGTTCATCACCTTGAATATGAAAAACACACCTCCACTTTATATACAACTACTCAAATTTGTAGTCATTGCAGGCTTTGCACAGTGTTAGAAATGCTTTCATGGACGAGCATTGTATTTTTCAAGTACATATTAAGGTTCATGGTCTCTGAAATTATCTATGAAACTGGATTATGATCCTTGCTTGTGTTTTGGTTTGTTTTGCCGACTGGCTGGCTCGTTGTTAGAGTTGTTTCGGTCAAGGCTTATTTTCTTGCTTATGCTGCCTAGGATGTGCGGTGTTTGCTGATGAAGCTAATTAAATTTACATTTGGTATTTTTTGCATCCGTGGTCCTTCACCTCGATGTTGAACTGCTGATTTATAGCGGGGAGGCCAGAAATATGAACCTTTTTTGTACAAGGACATCCACTTAGCATTTAGAATCAGTGTGCATTTACTTCCTTTTAGACATTTTATGTTCCACTGTACAGACTCATGCTAAAAATAGTCAGGATTATTGCAGACTTTTATGGAGCAGAAATAATGAGTCTGATTCTCTGACTTCAGGTCCCATGGATGAATCCACCCTTCGCATCAACTAGCAATGGAAGAAAAGAGGCCACTTTCTCTTGCATAGCCGCTGAGGCAGGGGCCTTCTTGCTCCTTACATCTCCAGAGCATCCTGTACACCTGGGAGCTGAGCTGTTCCTAAGGTCTTTGCTCTCAATCCCAAGAGCATCCTTTGTTCAGGGAAGATGCAGGGCTAAGAGATGCCAGGCATCCGAGAGCCTGTGCCCCAGGACAGTTGCCAGGGCAAACCATGCTTCCTTCTGTACAGTGTGGGACGCCTCTGAGTCCAGAGAAATGAGAGGTCTCTGAGGATTATCTAAGACCAAGGAGCAAAGGAGCTTTCTTCTTTTCTGCTGCCCATTGTTGCTACTCCCATTTCGGGCAAGGCTCACATTTTAATTTTATTTTTGTAGTTTTAGAGACACAGGCATTTGCTGTCTTTGACGTTTGAGCATCTGATGTTGGGATGCAGACTTCCCCACCTTCAACCCCTCCTTCATGACGGTTTCATCATCATCTCCTTCAATCCTTTCCACTTTTTAAAAATTCCAATGTGTTGAGAATTCCGAGTACATTGTATTTATCTTTTTTCTACCCTTTTTCTTCCCCCAACTCGCCCTGTGCTCCACCACCCCCCTTTGAATTCAGGACCTCATTTTCTATAATTATTATTGTTAAGATGTTAGGATAGCAGTTTTAAATCAAAGTATGATGACTTCATGGAAGCCAAGAACCAAGGACCAGGCCTTCCCTAAGGTCTAGGAGTGGCTAAGTTGTCAACTTGACCCAAACTACAGTCACCTGGGAGAAGGAAACCTCAATAGAGGAAATGCCTCTCTCAGATTGGTCTGTACACTTGTCTGGGTGGATTGTCTTGAATTTTGATTGATGCAGGAGGACCCAGTCCACTGTGGGTAGAAGAAACTTAGTCGAATGCCTAGGTCTCTGTTTCGGGTTCTGCTTCCTGCCACCAGGTCCTGCCTTGAAGTCCTGCTGTAGCTTCTCTCGACGATGGACTGCAACCTGCAAGGCAAACAAATCCGTTCCTGGTTTGGGTGATGGTATTCATCACACTAAAAGATAACAAACTAGAATAATCCATAATGAACCAGCAGAAAAGCCTGTATTTTTTCCACCTTCCAGCACTCTGTCGTTTTATTGACTTGTCTTTACAGAGAGTGGAGTACTTATTAGCTACTCAATACACTATTATTCATTTAAATTTTTGTTCTTTTAAAATATTGTTTGTCAGGTCCAAAAGAAACTTAGGACAAATGGCTACCTGTGGCATCTATAGTAGTATACCAAAGCACGTGCTAGCCTCCAGGCTCCCTCAGTATCACAGGTGCCTGTTACAGAGTCCGTGCTGGCATCCTGGCTGTTCCCAGTCCTTCTCATCCCATTCCCTACCCTAAACTTCTCTGGCTTACGGGTTTCTCTAGCCCCAGCTTCTCATTCCCTTGTGCCCCTGCTATTTTGGCTATGTGCTCTCTTGCTAGTTTTCTCGGTCTCACTTGCCCACACGCTCTGTCTCTTCTCTCTCTCTCTCTCTCTCTCTCTCTCTCTCTCTCTCTCTCTCT
>LOEQ01002794.1:147273-157748 GCA_001685075.1 Bramus lutescens
CCGGATCCAGTGCTGCACAGGCTCAGTCTACTACTTTCTCTCTCTGCTCTGGACTCCTCCAGATACCTCTGGCTGAACTCTTCATCACATCTGCAACAAAAATCTTCTACTTAACCATCCCTTGGAGCAGTCACATCCTCAGTTTATACATAGCTGATGAATATTTGTTATACAGAGCAATGGGCCTCGTAATAGCATTTTTGGTCAAAGACATCATGGGTTCAGGGATTGGACTGGTGTCATCAGGTTTGTGTGGCAAGTGCTTGTACCTGCTTAGCCTTCTCTCCAGCCCTCTGATAATTATATCCTAAAAATAATAGTCATCCTGACAGTGTTCCCCATCTGATTTGACTCTGCCAATCACCACAAATGACCTAATCATGAGGGTACATTAACTTAGAATGTATTGAAGGCACATTTATATACAGCACTTCGATAAGGTACTAAAGGTACATTAATTTCTCATTGCCAGTTACTGCAGAAGATTCATGCCTAGAAAGAAGTGGAAGGCTCTGAACAGTTGCATAGTCATTTCCCAGAAGCTAGAAATATTTTAGCTGTAAACTTCCAAAAACATTGTTTCCTGGAAAGAACAGAACATTGGAGATCTCAAACTTAGACAGATTTTTCAATAGATGTATAATTGGTTTTTATCCAGCTCCTACTCCAATAGGAGTAGACAGAGATGCATTAGCAATTTAATTTAAAAATAATATGAGCTTGGGGCTGGAGAGATGGTCCAGCAGTTAAGAGCATATACTACCCTTGAAGAGGACCTTGGTTTGGATCCCAGCACCCACATGGTGACTGACAATTTTAACTCCAGCTTCAGGTGATCCTACACCGTCTTCTGGCCTCTACAGGGCCCAGACACATACACAATGCACATGAATGCATGTAAGCAAACATTCACACTCATAAAATGAAAATATGTTATTTAAAATGTTTATTCAATGTTCATTTCTGCTTTTTTCACTGTAGGAAAGAATTGGAATCAGCCTCACTGTTCTTAGAGAGATGACCAACTCATGAAAATTTGGTGTGTGTGTGTGTGTGTGAGTGTGTATGTGAGAGTGTGTGTGAGCATGTGTGCATGAGTGTGTGTGTGAGTGTGTGTATGAGTGTGTGCGACTGTGTGTATATAATGGAGTGCCATGCAACTCTAAAGAATGTGAAGTCTGAAATTTTTCAGGAAAATTAATGGACTTGGAATGTATAATTAAGCCAGGTCACACAGTCTCAGAAAGAAATAAACTTCATGCTCTCTCATATGCAGAATCTAGCTCAAATATATGTGTATATGTAAACAAATATACAAATATGCACAGTACGGCATGGAAAAAGAGAACAAGACAAGTAAATACAAGGAGATAAGAGAGAACACATGTAATGGACACACACAAACCAAAGCTATTTTTTTTGTAGTTCTGATGCTGTCAGAATCTTTTGGTTTTAGAGGCAGACAAATGTATAAACTTAATGTGAAGCTCCACAGCTTCCAATTTGACTGCCTTTCTAACCGTATAGAAGTTTATTGAGTTGTGACGTTTTGGGTTAAGTTTGGTATGTGTATGTGGTGTTTTCATTTATTTACAAGTTTTAAATATATATTTATATACATAATATAAAAACTTTAAATTAATATGATCTCCCCAAACCATGAGCCTGCCATACAATATTGGAAAGCTAAGAAGGCCAGCTGTTGATTTTCCTGTTATGGGTGAGAAACAAGCATTGTAAGGAGGCTGTAGAGTTTGCTGTGACCTGCAACGCCCTGTGCAGAAAGAACAAATTGGGAATGCTATCTAGAGCTCCAAACAAAAGTGTGACTGTGCAGGAGAGGCCTGGCTCCCAATACTGACCCCCACCAGCCCGCAGTGCGAGCTTGGAAGCAACACCCATTCTCTGTTGTTCTAGTAAAAAAGCGTTGGAAGTTTAGACAAGATGTTTGCTGGTTTTCTGATTTCCTACTCCAGAATCATCTGCTTTAAGGGGTACATACCCCCCAAAGGCAGAAAGCATTTATCTATAAAAAGCCAAGATTTAAATCAGATACCCATATCCTTGTACATAGCCATTACTGTTGTATTCTTTAAAATAAAAAACAACAAACAAACAAACAAAACTGAACACTGAGCCAGACGTGGTGGTACATGCTTATAATCCCAGTACTCTGGAGGCTGAGGAAGAAAGATTGTGGGCTTAAGATCAGCCTAGGCTATATAGTAAATTCAAGGAATGCTTGGGCTACAACATCAATGGGACTCTGTGTCCAAAGACTAGTTAAAGAAATACATTAAATAAACCTCAAACTTCAAAATGTAGAGAAAGACTAAAATTGGGTGAAAATGTCTCCTTTTCTCCCAATTTTGGAAAAATTTTGATATTATAAATTACAATAACTCTATCTTCCCTTTCTTCTCTTTCTACATTCTTTTACATCCCCCCACTCTCTTCTTCAAATTCATGGCCTTTTTCTTTACTAATTGTTATTATATGCATATATGCATTTTATTTTCCTAAATATAACCCTTTCAGCCCATTTAATGTTACTTATATGCATGCTTTCAGGGCTGACCATCTGGCAATGGACAATCAAACGTGCTCTTTCCTAGAGGAAGACCATTTCCATCGCTCCTATTTTCTTCTGTTGCCTGTAATTCTTTGTATAGGGTTGAGACCTTGTGGGATTTGTCCCGTCCCCTTTGGCATGTCTATTGGTGTTATCCTTGTTCAGCTCACGTTTGGGAAGTCGTGTTGGTGAGACCTTATGACTGTAGCTTTAATACTACTAAGTGATACAATCTAACAGCAAACTCCCTGATCCATGTCCTCTCTTCTGCAATATTCCCTGAGCCTTAGGTGTGGGAGTGTTTCATAGATGTATCAATTGGGACTGGGCTCCACAACTCTGCATTTTGATTGGCTGTGGTTTTCTGTACTGTTTTCCATCTGTTACTAAGAGAAGTTTTCTTGATAAGGAGTATAACTGTGGGAGTAAGGACAAGTGTTTACAGATTGTTAAGGATTAAAGGATTATGTTGGTTTGAAATCACAAGTAGTAGATTCTCCTCTAGTAAGCATGAATTCTACTACCCTCAGTAGTTGGCTGGGTTTCCAGTAACGGACATGATTTCCCTCTTGTTGAGAGTGTCTTTACTCCAATTAGAGAGCCATAGGTTACCACCAAGGTATGTGTGCCACTACACAACCTTACAATTATGCCTTGCTGGTTGTCGATGTGGTTCATAGGTGTCAGAGCTGGGCAGGACTGCTGGTGGCCTCCCTCCTTTGGGAGCTTGCATGCTACCTTCTGGTACAATAAAAGCTAGTCCTTAGGAAGGGATATTCAAGTTAGTTCCAGCTCAGGGGGCTCTGCTACCTGTTTCTGAAGTGCATCATGTCTTAAGCAATGGAGTCTCAGCTTCCTCCTCTAGAGGGTAACCAAGGGTAACAGCAATAGGAAATATGTTTTAGGAGTCTTTTACACAGCCATGGCTAACAACTCAAAAGGGGTATTAAGTACCAGTGTTCTCATGGCTGGTATGAGTTTTCTGTTAGATGGTCTTTGGCTCTCTAAGGAAGTGCAGGAAAGAGACAAACCAAGAGACAGTCTTAAAGAAACACACTTAGCAACAGTCTTTCTCCAACTAGGGCCCATCTTTCAAGGTTTCCCCAGCTCCCAATAAACTCTTTGCTCTTTAATAGATCATTGGGTTAGACATCAATGCTTTATATACCTTATATCTATTCATCTTTGGAGATACCCCCCGTAGGCAGAGACACACCTATAGATGAACTTTACTCATTTTCTAGGCATCTCAATCCAGCCAAATTGGCAGTTAACATTATGTATCAAGGGCTGGAGAGATAGCTCATTTGTTAAGTGCTTGTCTTGCAAGCATGAAGGCCTAAGTTCAATCCATATAACCTGACTGAAAACAGTTGGGCATGGAGATTCACTCTTATAATCTAAAAAACACTGGGGAAAGGTGGAGCCAGGCAGATCCCTGGGACTTGCTAACTTCTCAGGCTACTCTACTCGACAAGCTCTTGGCTTGTGAGGGATCTTGTCTTGTCAAAACCATTGATGATGTTTGAGGAATCATGTCCAAAGTCACCTTATGGTCTCTACATGCTTAATGTATACACACACTCACACAGACACACACAGACACACACACACACACTCACACAGACACACACATACACACACACACACACATTTTGCAGGTTGAGTGTTCCCAGTTCACAAAGCAAAGAACTGAGCAGAAAACAGCAGTGAATCTGCCTAACACCCACAAAGTATGTGTTGACAGGTTCCTCTCCTATGAGAATGAGGGGCTGAGCCTAGAACCCTGAGCTCTGGACTTGCAAGCCTTCTCATTGGAACATATGGTGTCTACATCTTTCTTGTTCACTACAGAATGCCTGAGGCAGTGAGGATTGACATCCACTCACTCAGTTGTGTGCCTATTCTGAATGTCTTTGACATTTTCCTGGTCCTTAAAGATTAGTTTCCTTTTAAGGACAGGCTAAACACATGGAGAAGACAGAGACCCAGAGCAAAAAATGATTCCATCTGACAACAGTTAGAGATCCATATGTGTGTTTCTAAGGAAGTACATGCCAGTGAGACACAACCCAGTCTGAAGAGCCGGAGAGAAGAGTCTCAACTCCTGCACCAAATCCTAAAGAATGGAGGAAGTGATTCAAGGAAGAGCTGCATAGAATAAAGACAGTCTAGATGGAAGTCACCAATTGAATAATTATATGGTCGGGAGAGTTGTGACCCAAAAGTGTCATCTTCATTTCTAGCATGCTCTCATAATTCCACTTATTTAAAGTTTAAAACAAAACAAAACTATTAATAGTTGACAATGACAGAAACCAGGATGGCAATGTCTTGATGGGGATATGAACTGGGAGGGGAGACAGTATGAGGGAGCCTTCTTACTTATGAAAAATTAAAAT
Organism: Bramus lutescens; assembly: GCA_001685075.1. Classification (NCBI taxonomy): domain Eukaryota; kingdom Metazoa; phylum Chordata; class Mammalia; order Rodentia; family Cricetidae; genus Bramus; species Bramus lutescens. Next base: position 152,248 of record LOEQ01002794.1, read on the forward strand.
GTCTTCTTTTTTTGTTTTTTTGAGACAGGGTTTCTCTGTAGCTTTGGAGCCTTTCCTAGACCAGGTTGGCCTTGAACTCACAGAGATCTGCCTGCCTCTGCTTCCCAAGTGCTAGGATTAAAGGCATGAACCAACACCCAGCTGAAAATGTCTTCCTTAGACATTACCAAGGTGGGTAAATGTATTTTAGGCTCTGAGGCTGAGTTTTCAAGGTGATTGTCTACTAATGCATTCAGCCCTTCAACAAACAGTTACCAAATGCCTGCAAGAAACCTAAAACAAAACAAGGCACAAGGTATGGACAGATTAACAAGGCTTGCTCTCTGTCCTCAGTGGACTCCAGTTGGCAAGTATTATTTATAAAGAGGCAGGTGCTGAGATAAAGGTTAGAACAAAATGTTACAGAAACAAGACGCTTGGAAAGAGTCTTTGTGACTAAGCAGGTCAAGAAGTCTTCACAGTGAGATTTTTTTTTCAACTATTAAATAGAACAGAAAAGGGCCATTTGTTCATTTTGCCGAGATGTTCGAATTTGTCTGCACTTATTTTAGTTTGCCCTATTTATGAGATGTGTCAGTTGCTGATATGCTTATAAATCAGGTGTTAATTAATGAAGTGAAAACAGTGCCGGGAAGTGGTGCAGACCCACTTTAGGACGACTTGGTAGGATTGAGCTCTCCTCCAAAGTCAAGTTATGCAAATAGAACTGATTGCTTTTCTAATAGCAAGAGAGCTGAGGATTGCTATTTAAATACACTGCAAACAACCTGTCTGGCAAAGCTAATTCACTTTCGATTGCTAGGATGTTCATTGTGTAACATGCATTTCTAGCTCTTTTTCAGAAATGATTTTCTCCTCAATGCTTTTCTTCTTTGGGCATAAATTTAATATATTTGCTGTTGTTGTTCAGACTTAGTGGATGCCTCTCTGTTTTGTTTTTATTCTAGCTTTTCGAAAAGATACTTTCATCAGGAGTAATGTGCACAACTGCATTAATATGTTAAATATTAATTTATTACTAACATGTTAATATGTATATTACCTTATGGTATATGGACCAAAATGGAAGACTGATGTGGGATTCCCCTCTCTATGCTGTGAATATGTTTTATTATCAGTGGTTAATAAAGAAGCTCCTTTGGCCTATGGCAGGACAGAATTGAGCTAGGTGGGAAAGCTAAACTGAAGGCAGGTAGAAAGAAGGCAGAGTCAGGGAGACGCCATGTAGCTGCCAAAGGAGACAGAGGCCCCGAAACCTTACCAGTAAACCACGAGCCTATATAAAATAGAAATACCCTTAAGCTATTGGTCAAACAATATTGAAATTAATATAGATTTTATGTGATTATTTTGGGTCTAGGCAGCTGGAAAACAAACAAGCAGTCTCTGTCTAAGGAAGACATTTTCAGCTGGGTGTTGGTTCATGCCTTTAATCCTAGCACTTGGGAAGCAGAGGCAGGCAGATCTCTGTGAGTTCAAGGCCAACCTGGTCTAGGACAGGCTCCAAAGCTACAGAGAAACCCTGTCTCAAAAAAACAAAAAAAAGAAGACATTTTAATTTTTCATAAGTAAGAAGGCTCCCTCATACTGTCTCCCCTCCCAGTTCATATCCCCATCAAGACATTGCCATCCTGGTTTCTGTCATTGTCAACTATTAATAGTTTTGTTTTGTTTTAAACTTTGAATAAGTGGAATTATGAGAGCATGCTATTCCCAAACTTGCCTAAGTCAAAATAAGTAGCTTGACAAGGTGGTACATGCTTATAATCTCAGAGCTCAAGAAGCCAAGGCATGTGGATTATGAGTTCAAGGTTAGTGTGAACTGCATATGTTTGAGGGGGAGTCTTGGCTACATAATGACACCTAATGTGTCAATGTATATCATAATGTATCGATGCTATAATGATGCATAATATATCAATAAAATATGAAAAAGAAAAATCAAGAAGGAAGATTGGTTGGTTTGGCATATATGGAATTTCATGAAATTCAATGAAAGAGAATGCATTGTATGTGATATGGTTGAGAGACATAGTATGGTTATAACATCATCACACTCTTAGAGTCTATCCAGCTTCTGGGTCCTGGCATTCAAGGTGGGCTCCCCTCATGGTAGCACATGTCTGCAATCTTAACCCTGAGAAGGTGGTGTTGGGTGAATCCCTGGGGCTTTCTGGCCATATAGCCTGGCCTGCTTGGTGACTTCCGAATCAATGAGAGACCCTGCTTCAAATAAACATGAGCTGTGCCAAGGTTGTTCTCTGGTCTTTGCATACACATACATATGTGTGCACATGCATTCCATCCCACACATATGAACACACACAAACATACACACACACAGACACACACACACACACACACACACACACACAGAATGTGTCTAAACCACTCTTTCTTTGGTTTCCCTTCAGTACTTCTATAAGATCCCAGGAAACTACCAGAACCTTCAGATGCTGAAGTCCCTTATGTGAAATGGCAGAATGTTTGTGTGTGATCTATGTACATCTACATTTCAAATCACCTTAAGACAGGAAGGGATATGTGCATATAAATTTTTAAAGGTGTATACCTGACTGATATATAAAGATTTAGCAATAGGAAAAAGTTCTGAAAATGGAAACTGTGGGTGTGGGGGTAGGCATGCTGGCCCAGACCTGAAATCTCAGCACTTGGAAGGCAGAGGAGTGCAAGGTCAAGGCCAGACAAATTAGACAAACCACAAACATTTCAGAAATTCTACAACGACTGAAGTATTGCCAATTTTGTTTTTAACAATTTACACACCCAATTTGAAAGACTGACAAGTTCACGGTGAACTAGCCTGGTAAAATGGTTGCTTGGCATGCAAATGAAGCCTTGGATGTCATACCAAGCAACCCTGAAAGCAAAAGCTAACAATTAAACAAGCACAGAGATTCATTATCCAAACAAAAGAATGTGTTTAGTATTTTCATGCGATAATTCCTGAGGTCAGCATATAGTTATACATGTATGCATATGAAACACATTTCAAATAATTCATCATATTAAAACCCAATTATTTAATATAAAAATATTTAAGCTAGAAAGGATAGGAATATCTGGGCCTTGGATAGTAGCATACCTTCGTTCAATAATTCTCACAGTCAGATCAATCTTTGTGTGAGTTATTTATATACTTGACAGTGCACTCTGATTACATAGGATAATTCTCTGTTTGGAAACATTATAATCACACATGGATACACTAAAATATTATATGCTCTAGTGGAGTCAATGCCATCAGAAAGAGTTGGCACAGCATCGAAAACACAGCTTGAGGATGGCCCCTCCATGCCCAGGTAAGATGGTTCACAATTTAAGAATCTGTTAGGTGTGAACCTTTCCCAACTTTTTTCCTCAAAGGAAAAATTTTATGTAAGAATATCAAGCTTCCTTATTTTTTTATTTTTAGAAAACCTTTATGAAAATTTCTATTGACCTGAGAATAACTGCAATGAAAGATTCTGAGTGCTTTGGTAGTGTGGGATAGAGAGAGAAATTGGTTGAAGAGGAAGGAGGCTGGTGTCTTTGGGGTGGACAAGGGCTTAGGAATCTTGGCACAGACATAAAAATTGTACGGAAAGGTGAGGGGGTTTTATGTCTCTTCGTCGCTCTTCCTCCACAACAACGATTTGATAAATATAGTTTAACTTTGCTATGGTTTTTCCTCCATACTGGCTAGCTTTCCTAATACTAGAAGGTGCTATGCATGCGACCAGAGGAGAAAAGTAATTTACAATCTTATCCAATTCAAACCCCATAAGCTCTAAAAATTAGGAGCCTGATAAGACATGCCAACTGATAGGATAGTTGCACAGACATTATGAAGCAACTAATTACTTAGTGGTTGAAGTTAAGGCTTCACAAGATGAAACCGTACCTGGCACTGTTACGGGGACCAAGAACTTTTGGCTAGACAGGTCTTGGGCCCTGGGGGAGAAGCAACTATTATTACTCAGCTAAATGGACATTGAATTAAACTGTCTAATGACTTATAATTAAAGCCATAGATAAGTGCACCATTCAACCCTCATCAGAGAAGCTTTTCGCAGTAGATGGAAATTAACATAGAAACTCACAGCTGATCACGATGTGTCAAATAAGAGGCCATGGAATGCTCAGCCTTAACAGGCTGTCTCTGTCACGTCCCCTCTGTCCAAAGCTCAGGGATCATGGCAGAAGAGGAAGTAGAAAGATGGTTAGAACTGTAAGTGGTGGGTGGCAACAAGGAAACCGTGTTCTCTGGATTTAGCGGGGCAATTGTACAAATGAATCCATAGCAGTTGAGACAGTATACATAAGACCTGCTCTGGCCAGGCTAAAGTCCAGCCTGGGGAGTAGAGGGGGGCATGAACTCCCTTCTCCAGCTAAGGAGACATTGGCAAATGATAGCTGCTTTAAGAGAAAGGGTGGATTTTTTTTAAAGGTGCAGCCCCTGGTGGATAGATTCTCCTACAGTGAAGGCTGCACATCCAAGAGAAAGTATATGGGTAATATAAACTATGCTTGACTTTTTTAAGAGGCCACAAAGTGGTTAGGGGAAGGGAGATGAACCTGGGAGGAATGGAGGGGAGGGGTCAGTGTGATTAAAGTGCATTGCACAGAATTCTCAAAGAACTAATAAAAATGAGGAAAGAAACTTTTGGATTTCTTTAGAATTATCCTTACTTATAAAATCACCACTATAAAGCAATAATTATTTTGAATACTGAAAAACTCCATTCAAGAATACAACCTTGGATTTGAATAAATTTTTGGATTATTTGGAAAGTCCTAATAAAATGTCGAGTTTCTCATCTCTCTGTTGTTTGGACTGTTTATACTCTTGTTCTTCAGTACGGCTCATTCTGTTCTTTTGAGAACAGAACTGAAGTGTGAACACCAGGGAGCATAGTAATGAGGAATTTCTCACAATTAGCCGCCCCTGTGGGTGCAAGCACAGTAATTGTCATGGACTTGCAAAGCCCAGGTGAACTGCTCTTCTGCAGTTCCTACAGCTGCCTGCGTCTCCAAGGGCAACAGCTCTCCAACATGCTGTGTTCCTACTGTACTTTCTGTGAAACTTTACAACTAATTATTGAACAGCATGCTCACCAGAGCAATTTTGATAGCTATTATAGATCTGTTTACCCAGGAAAAATGAAGAAGTTTGGAGAGAGCCATCTGAGCCGAAGGACTCATGCATTATTCAATAGACAAAGCTTATTTCCAGCATCATCTGCAAGACTCGTCGATCCTGCTAAATTAATTTTGTGCTTAATTCCTTTTCTAAGGGTTAGACTCAGTTCTTTTCCACATTGTATCAGACATAACTCCTATTATAAGATTTTTTTCTCAGTAGTCTTAATTTTGGAAGACATTTTTATTAAATAGGAAGGAATTTGGGACTTTTAAGAAGTTTGAGTCTTGGTCAGAGGAAAGGAGAAAAGGGGGAATAAGAGAGGGAGACAGAGAGAGAGAGAGAGAGAGAGAGAGAG
>LOEQ01002795.1:0-10896 GCA_001685075.1 Bramus lutescens
GTCTACCTTGCTGCCGGCAGGCTATTGAAACAAAGGAACTCCCACCTGGTTGAAGTCACCACCCAGTCCCAGCGCCCAAACATGCTGAGCTGGGGGATCTATGGCCCCGAAGAAGGCCTTTGTTTCCTTTTTTATAAACCATTTACTTCGTTTTAAAATTCTCTATACTCTTATTCTTCTCTTTCCCAAGCCTACATACATTTATCCAACACTGTGACCCATATAGAGGTCTTTTATGTCTGTATCTGTCTTATTATGTATCCATAATTCTTTACTGTCCAGGGGTGCTTCTTAAAATGCTGAGAGCTTCTTAAAAACTTAAGCTGCAGCATTACTAGGTTATATACGGTACTTTCTTCTTGCTCCGCACAGTCAAACATGGTGGAAGAGGTCTTTCCCCACCTCTTCAAACCATGCACATTGCCCAGTTCCAAGTATGCTGCAGGTCTTTGTCAAGCCATTAAGCACTTTATAACATGGTACTTACAAACCCCACTTAAATGCTCGGCCTCCTGATAGAGCCAGAGGTCACGCTGGCATCATTGCCCAGAAAACCACCATTTCAAAGCAGTGCAGTTTCAAAACAGCTCAGCTTTTTTTCTGCTACTGCTGAATCAGGAAAACCTCTCTTAAAGGAGCCATGCCTCTGCTTGCTTCTAGCAAATAGAGCCCACCCAAGAAAATGCCACTACCAAACCATGCTTAAGTCTATTCTTTTGTGCCTAAAATTCCTTTTTAAGCTTTCTCAGGTTTTAAGTGGATTTTAGTTGGCCACGTAAGTGCCAGTTTGTTGTAAAAGTCAGATTGTTCATTCCTGGCTGCTTAGCCCCAAAATAGTCACACAGAAACTGTATTAATTAAATCACTGCTTGACCTGTTAGCTCTAGCTTCTTATTGGCTAACTAACTCTTACATATTAATTTAACCCATTTCTATTAATCTTTCTGTGAATCACCATGTGGCTGTGGCTTACCAGCTAAAAGTTCTAGTGTCTGGTCTCCTGTGGGGCTACATGGCTTCTCTCTGCCTTCTTCCTCCCAGCATTTAGTTTAGTTTTCCCTGCCTACCTCTGTTCCCTGAGCAGACCCAAGACAGTTTCTTTATTAACCAGTGGTATTCACAGCATACAGAGGGGAATCCCACATCAATATCTTCCCATAATAACTTGCATTCTCTTGTTACAAAGATTCCCTTGGTGAATAGGAACCAAGTTACTTAACATCTCTGGCCTCACTCTTCATATGTATGGTAAGCTTATTAATAAACTCCACTTCATAAAATAGCTACAATGATACATAAGATTATTAACCCTGGGGGTGGCCACACAGTGATCTTACTGAATGTTAAGTTATGGGCTAGGTATTTTCCGAGTTCAGATACAAATAAATGGTAATTGTCTTTTCAGTTTCAAGGGTCCCTAATCAAAATTCCCAGATGTTTTTCCTTGAAACAGACCTCTGTGTTCTAGGGCACCCAGGCACACTGTGACTTGTATCTTTTGCCCTGACCTCTCATCTTTCTGACCCTTTGGGGTCATCTTTCCCCATCTCACAAAGAATGTCTCTACTCTGCCTCTAAAACACAAGGTATTCACTGAGTCAAATTGTCATCTATTCCAGCAGGCACAGTGCATAGTGAGTCTTGCAGTGCATCTCTGTGTGTGGCCACTCTTTTTCTGCCTGCTCTCTTTTGTGACCGAGCACTGTGGGAAGCAGAGGTGGTTGCTTCCCCCAGTCTGTCTTGTTGAATCTGAAGGCTGCCTGGTTGTCCACATGACACTAACTCAGGGGAAGTTCTGGATTGAACTCTGCTCTGCTTGCTCATTAACCTACCTTGAGTAAAAGGGAAACAAAGTCACTCAGAGGAAGAGATTGTGAGGTTTAAGCATCATCTCAATTACAGTGTTCTTTAATTCACACCTTCTCCCAATCTGCAAGTGTTGGTATTATCTAGAGTGAATCTGCTTTGAGAAAACAAAACATAAGATAGGATTCTCTGGGTACTTTCTAGTGTAATCCACGTATTTAATCCACAAAGCTAGGCCCATAGGAGAAAAGAGAAAGACCTTGACATAACCTACTTCTTGTCTTACAGTCATTGCAATTTTTCTTGGTGAGTCTCTGTTGCCAATCTTACCGTCTGATGTAAGATCACCATGCTTACTATGCTGCAGAGAGATGAAGGTCATCACCTTCTCAAAGATCTTCCAACAAGCAGTCTAAGGTGACATTTACTGCTTTTTGCCTTAAATGTGGACTGTGTGCATAGCCTACCTGTGCTGAATCAGAGGAGTGCACTGTTACATGCCACATCCCAAGAGCCCATTCTATGCCAGTTTGAGAGGCAGCTGCCAATATCAAATGCTAGTTGTCTGATCATAGGTAAAGTGATCTTTCAGTGTCTCAGTTCTCTTTTGTAAAAAGAAAACAATAGAATCCCATTGCACCACTGTGAAGATTAGTGCAGAGTACAAGCAACCTGGCACAGAGTTAGGCCTTGGTAAATGCTAGTCACTTCTGCTATGATACCAATGCTATGATTGGTATGTCTTTCTTTCTGGTTCCTATACTTTGTGTTTGCTTCCAAGGTAACAGTTTCCCATCAGGAAGAAGCTCAGTTTCTCCTCAGGAATATGAGTAGCTGCTACAATACTTGCTTATTAAAAGTGGGATCCCTTCTTATTTAACTTCATCTTCTTTACACTATTATAAAACTAGACTCTAGTTAAAATTGCTGTTCTCAACACTGGACCTTTAATCCCAGCACTCTGGAAGCAGAGGCAGGTGTATCTCTGAAGTTCAAGGTTAGCCTGGTATACAAAGTTCTAGGACAGCCAAAGCTGTTACACAGAGAAACTCTTGTCTCGAACTGCCCCCGCAATACTGTCTCTTTTTTAAAACAAATATATCTTTAACTAAAAATTAGAAAATACAAAAGTAATAATTCAAAATAAAGATTACATAGCCATACTTACCCTAGAAAGTACTGTAAATATTCTGGTGCCTCTTCACATTCTAGCCCCATGAACTCACACAATTTGCTAGTTGTATGCTGGATTTTACATGTTGTTTAAAGAATGAGAGTTCTTCCGCACCTTTACACATGTGGTTAAGTTGTCACAGCTGTAATATAAATTATATTAGCTTTCTCATCACTGAGTCTTCAGATTTTAGTTATTGGAAATAAGCCTTCTGTGATTGTTTTGGATTCTAGATTCCTTAATAGTATCTTAGATGATTCAGTCCATCAGGAAAAAAAATGAAATTACTGTGTCAGGAGCATCAGTCAGCCTATATGATCTGGTTTAGCATTCATTTCTTCCCTCTTCAAAAAATGAGACATTTGTTCTGTGCTGTGTCTCATAATTCTTATTTTTGAGTAGTCTTTTTAGAGATTGTATGTTCAAAAAGTGAATTAAGGGTGAAGCAATTTCACTGCTGAAAGATGGCCTAGCACAAGGATCCGAGTCTGAATAGGGTAGGGAGGGTGTCGGTGAGTATGGGGCTCTTACAAAGGCAGAGTTGACTTTCCTCAGACTGCACACTTTGTAGTTAGCAGCTCTGACAGGTATACTTATTCATATATACCTACAACAGTTATGTTACCCTAGAACTTTCTTCGTCCAGTTTATAGTCAACCAACTTTTCTACTCCCAACCACTGAAATCAGTTTCCTTTCCCTCCAGTTGACCCTTTTCTAGGTTCTAAAAATGGAATCCTACCATACATTATTTTGAACCTGGCCTCTTTGATTTTACTTGATACACTTGAGATTCATGTGTATGGCAGCATGATCTATAACTTCATGCCTTCTTACTGCTGAGTAGTATTCAATTAGTGGTCTTACATGGTTTTTATACATTCACTGTCTAAAGCATGTCTGAGTTGTTTCCAGTTTTTACAGTTAACTAACAAAGTTCATGAGTTTGTTTTCATTTAGCTAATAGGAATATTTAGGTGTGGAATCCTTGGTTGTATGCTAAGCTAAAGGGAATACTGCTAGACTGATTTCCAGAATGGATAGACTAGTTTTGTTTTGTTGTTTTCAGTCAAGCAATTCTGCTAAGAGTGAGTGGTTCCTTAATTTGCATTTCTCAATTAACCAGTGACATAAGTGCAATAAAATGATTTTAAGTTGGGTTGTTTTCTTCTTACTAAAAAGTTTTTATCCAGTATACAAATCCTCTGTCATCTGTGTGAAGTGAAAAGATTTTCTCCTATTCTTTGTCTTTCCTTCCATTTTCCTTTACTGTGAATTATGGCTTTTATTATATTTAGAATTTTTATATAAACCAAACTCAGAGGGTTTTCTTCTGTTGGTTTGAAAAGTTTTACAGATAGAGGTGTTAGATCTAGGTATATGATCTGTTTGGCGTTGATTTTGTCTGCTAAAATATGTAGATTAGACTTTTGTCATTTGTTACCATGTTTGTGGTATTTTAGCTGTGGTGGCAGCAAAAGGCTATGTCCACATTCTGATTTCCCAAATCTACAAATAGTACTTTATGTATCAAAAGGTATAACTGAATCAAGGATCTTGAGAAGAACAGTTTTTCTATGCTGACTAGTGGGCTTTGTATCTGGTCCTAAGAATAAGGCTGAGGGATCTTGAGATACACAGAAAAGGAGGAGGCAGTATGTCCACAGCAGCAGAGCCCCCAAGCCAGGGAATACTGGAGCCCTCATACAGCTTCTCCGGAAGAGCTTTCAGAGGAGCACAGCCCTGCCTAAGTTTGGAAGTTTGACTTCATGTCTAGGAGGGAGCCACACAGTGTCACCCAGTGGTATACTCATGAAAAACCCATTCATAGCTTTCTAATATTCTCAACACAGTTTGTTGAAAAGTCTATCCTTTCTTCACCCTGTGTGCCTTTGCACACCTGTCAGAACAAGAACCACATGTATGCGCTGACTCTGAGCTGACTCTTTATCTCATCAACACCGCCATGTTGTAGTTACAGTGGTCATTTTTAAAAGGCAGCAAGAGTCCCACTGTTGCCTTTTCCAAATGGTGTCAGTCTTTTACAGTCTGCTTCAGTTTCTGCCAGAAATACCTTGTGCTGAGACTAATAACAGCTGTGCTGAAGCCTTCAATCACCTAGGGAACATTGCTGTCTCCCTAACATCAAATCCTTAACCATAGTCACAATGTCTGCTTCATTCGGGTCCTTTACCTGCTCTTGTCAGTCTGTAATTTTTAATGTACAGATTAGAATTCTAAGAATTTCCTGGGTTTTGGTGCTTTAAAAAAATAGTTTCTAATAGCTCATGCTAATGTGGCATAAGGATGAATTATAGCCAAGGACAGCTATGAATGTGGCCCCAAAAATCATGAAATTACTTAAAATATTGTGATTTTATTTAAAAAATAGATTTATTTGTATTTGTGTGTGTGTGTGTGTGTGTGTGTGTGTATACATGTTACATGTGCAGATCAGGCAAACTTATACAGTGAGTTCTCTCCTTCCACCATATAGGTACCAGAAATCGAACTCAGTTCATCAAACTTGGCAGCATGCACCTCTACTCACTAAGCCATTCATCACTGTAGCACCATTATGACATTATGAGACTCTTTTTTAGCCCCACCCCTTTTGGTAACTTGATTGCATAGTTCTCAGATGTGAACTTAGTAGGCGACAACAACATCATGTCACACTGTCAGAAGGAAATCCTGAACAGTGTCAGTTCTTCTGTTTTAGTCTGTGGAGTCTGATATTCTTTCCCTTGTCTCACAGTCTGACCCTAGGGAGGGCTGATGTGGTGCATCTTGCGAACTCTCCTTGAGGCCAGCTCAGTTGTCTGTACTTAGCAACTAGATTCCAAGAATGAGCCCAGCAAATAGAAGAGTAGAGTAGACCTTCCTTCTGACCTTCCTTCTTTCCCCTTAGCCTCTGAATGAAGACAAGTTCTGCAGTTATGCCCATATTTAGAGGAACAGCAACTGAGCTTCACCACTTGATGGCTGAATAGCAAGGGCAACTTTGAGAACATGTGGAAGAGAGATTGCTGCAGCCATCTCTGAAGTCAAAACCCACTCTGTCACCTGAGGCTTTCTCTTGAACTGTTCTAGTAAGAACAGCTTTGTAGCCAGTGTGGTGTGCAGGCCTGGAACTCCAGTACATGTGAGACTGAAACAGGAGGAGCATGGTGTGTTAGAAGGTATCCTGGGCTACAGACCCTGCCTCAAACACGCTGTCATTAATTCGAGCCCTAGACACTGCACTCAGCACAGTCCTCCTCTTGCTCACTTTACAGTGGGGATGGAGAGCATAGCACTGTCACCCTCCAGACATTCCCAAAAGGCTCTGCTTCGCTCTAGTAAGATGAGAGTTGTAAGGGGAAACCTGGAGGGAGATGAGATGCAGATTCTTGGCCTGTTTCCCATAATTACCTTAGTCAAGTGCATTTTGATTATTATTAAGTTGGAAGTGTTTTATTACCCACACAGGGATTTTCAGTTCAGTTAATATGCTTGATACTGACATTTAATTTTTTATTGCTGTTCTTTTATCCTTTCTCAGCCCTAGCAATTCTAAGTCCTGTTTTATAGGGCTCTTATTTTCTAAGGATGTTCTGTTCCTCTGTGTGTTGGAAATGCAGTTTTATCTCTATGATTCGTTACTAATTAAAGCAAACTCTTTCAAGTTATAAAACAGCCTGCTGTCTTTCTAAACATGAAACTCCAGAAAGAATTAAGAACTAATCAGTTTTAGCTGGTAGATCTCATTGCATCCTAGAGAACACAGTTGTTACTTCTTCCAGTCCACTGAAGACAAAGATACCATCTTCTTACAGAGAGCAGTACCAAGTAGGCCGGTACCTGCTAACCACCTTTAGAGAGCACTCATTTCACATGGCGTTCTAGGGCCCAAAGGGAGGTACACTGAGCATATGCCAAGGCAGTGGAGATGCTTTTCTTCTTTTCCACTTCACCATACATGAGGGATTTTCTACACGCCTGTCAGCTCATTAGGGCAATGGGACCTAGAGGCTCTGAGACTGGAAAAAGTCTACCATGGAGAATCACTGGGATAAAATGTGAAGCAGGTAAGGGTAACACTAGGTGAGACTGAAATTCAGACCAAAGCAGCAGAGAAACCAAACTAATACTCAGCATCCTTTGACCTCCACACAGCCTCTGAGATTAGCCCAGCTTTCATTAGAGTCATAGTAATTGAAGTTTAAGCCACCTAGCTGCCTACCAGGTTGACAGAAGGAAGTGAGGAGACAGATGATAAAAGTTAATAAAATTCCTCAGATCTCCTCTACTGACTCCACCATGTATGGGGCCTCCTGGAGCATCTCTGCAAAGCCCAGTTTAGGGTAGGGACAACAGGATGCCCACCCAAAAGGAGGGCAGTCTGTGTCTGTGTTGTCTTCCTACTCTTTGAGCAATACTGTATGCATTTGTTTGGTGACAATTGATTACATACATACATATATGTGTGTTTGTGTGTGTATGTGGGGGTATGTATGTATGTATAGAAATTGTGGTGCTGAGAACATGGAGAACATGGCAGGCTTCTTTTCCTGGACAATACACTCTCAGCAAAGAAGGAAGGCTCTTTTTTTCCTGCTTCTGTCTCTTTGGAGCATATGTATGGCACATGGAGAGATTAAGTTTCAGACCTAGAAAAGGGCCCTTGGAAATCAGTTAGCCCCAAACCTCATTTTATTGGAGAAATTTAGCCTAGCAATATTACTACTTTTTCCAGTGTCACTTCTCTATATGGAACAGATAAAATGGTCTTTTGAAAACTGGGATTTAGAGAATGTAGGTGCCTGGGCAGTTGGTGCAGATGGGGTGTGTTTAGAGCAGAGAGGAAAGGGATAAAGCTACTGAGACTTTCCTGGGTCAGCTCTGGCCAGGAAGGCTGTGGCTGTCTGGACAGGGCAGGAAGTGTCTTGTCTTCCACATACGTGCTGGGCTCAGCCTAGTCAGCACCCGGGAGCAAAAGTTAAGTGAAAACATGTCAAGGAAATGCCGTTGTCAGTAGAGTTGTTCTCAGAGCACCAGCCACAGAATCCCCAAACTCTCCTTTGGAGTGGTATGTGCATTGCTGATGATGAAGGCACAATGAGTACATGGTCAGTTCCTCACCATGGAGGGCATATATTCCCCCACCATGCCAAAAATCTCATTAGAAGTGCAAGTCACATTCCCTTGGGTACTGTTCCCAGAGAAGCAGAGCATACTGACTTACTAGATGAGCTGTAACCCTCTCTGGGATGGCTGCCAGAAAACTGTAAAACTTTATGGAAATTGTAATGATTCAGGGGCCCTTTGGGGAAGGAAGGTGTCCTAGAAAACACCTGGTCCCTTAGCTTTGAAGTAGACAGCAGGTTGGGAGGGGGGATCATTCTATAAATATTTTTGGCTGTAGTGCTGGGTGTGGTGCTGGGAACTGCATGCACCAAAGGTGGTCATTGTCTCTTGCTCTTCCTTGGCATCTCTCAGTGGCAATACTTTTCTTACTTCATACCAACTCCTTCATTTCCTTTGGCTTTGTTGGAATGTTGATACTGCCCCCCCCCAATTTTCTTTTGGATGACTTAAATATGTGGATCTGGCTAAACTGGAGTGTAATTGAGGACAGAGGTCACACCCTCATAGAATTTCATGTGGTGTCAAGTGCAAAGAAGATGCTAAAAGTTGATTATATACCTGTTCTAAAAATTCTGACCACCTACCTGGGAAGACTAGGAAGGAATTTGATAACAAACAGCAGTCATTGCTGAAAAGAGCAACACACCCTGCATGTGGCAGCTATAGACATCCACCAAAATAAAGTGTCACCGTGGTACTGTGGACATTCCATTCACACATAAATGATACCCAGAAGCCCCATGAAGTGCATCCTTTTTGACTGGAAGTGCAATAGAATAAAGATGTTATCATTGGCACCGAGCTTGTAGAGAATTTGGCCAGCATGCACAAAGCCCTGGGTCTCATCACATATACTGTATAAGCTGTACTTGGTGGCACATGTCTATAATCCTAGCACTCAGAAAGTAGAGACAGGAGGAACAGAAGTTTCAGATCCTTGGCTTCACAGTCATCCCAATATGGTATCACTGAAGACCAAAGTTAAATACACATACACACACACATAAAAACACACATATGTGTGTGTATATATATGTGTGTGTATGTATTTTATATATATATATATTGCAGAGAAATTATTTTGAGTATAGCTCTTGGCAAATATATGACAACTATTCTTTGTTGTCAACTTGGCTATATATGGAATTAACTAAAACCCAAATGGCTAGATACACCTGTGAGGGATTTGTCTTAATTAAATCATTTGAAGTGGAGTGATCCACCCTAAATCCAGATCTATTGAGATGGAAATATCTACTTTAAATCTGGGCCACACCTTCTGATTGCAGCCATATAAAGGACTGGAAGAAGGAAACTCTTGCTCTTTGCCAGCTTATCCGGCATCTTGCTAGCAAGTTCCTTCCTTCACTGGTATTAGAGCCAATTTCTTCAGGATTCCAACATACACTGAAGACAAGCTGAGGCAACCAACCTTGTGAACTGAACAGCTACTGGATTCTTGGACTTTCCATTGGTCTATAGCCCTTGTTAGACTAGCTGAACGACAGCCTGTAAGCCACCCTAATAAATCATACACATACACACCTATCTGTTCTATTCCTCTAGAGAACCTTGTCTAATACAGCAAGTAAAACTGTCAGGCATTCACCATCCTATTTCCAAAACTCTTACTTGACTGTGTAACTGTGGACACAACTTACAACAGTGATTCTCAAATGGAGACCTAAGGCTCCCCATAATCAGGTGCTACACCAAGTAGAAATATAACGATATCCCAGTGTTTTCATGAATGGTGTATTCTTTCCTTCTATGTGCACAGCGCAAAGTCTTTGGTGGAAACCCATTTAATTTCTAATACAGTAAAACGCTCATGTTTCCTGGTAGCAAGGAAGAGAACTAAGAGGGTTTTAGAGAAGTCCTGAGAATACCAGGTTTGCTTTCCTAGAAACCTGGAATTCTGAAAAAAAAAGAAGGTTTTATTTAGAGTAAGAGGAATAATTTACTATGTTTGTTAATGCTCGTATTTGATGAAGGGAACAAAGTGAGGTAATTGAAAATATCTCAAGCTGACACAGAACAAGAGTGTCTCTGTAACTCATTGCCTGTGTGCTCATTCGGTAAGGGTTTCTAGAGAGAGGCAAGGAAAATTTGTGACTGCAAGGCCAGAGTAAAGAAAATAGAGCTTCTTAATCTCTGCTAGTGAAATGAAAGGTTTCTAGTGAAAGAAAAACCAAGAGATTTGAGGAGAGATGATGAACTGAAGGGTGTGCTGCAAGTAAGCTCTACCTCCCCCAGGATCAATTCCATTCTGAAGCATAGAACTGAGTCTAAGGAACTAGAAAGGAATTAGGATGAGATCTGCTATTTTATTGGGTGTGGTGACACACCTCTGTAATCCCAGCACTCAGGAGACTGAGGCAGAACAATGGAGAATTTTGTTCAGCTCGGGCTGTATAGTGAATTTGAGGCTAGTCTAGGCTGTGTAGAATGCAGTGAGGAAGAGCATTTAGTTACTTCGTAGCCTAGTCATCCCATTTGGAAAGTATGAAGTTTCACAGCAAATAATTCAGGTGGTATTCCTACTAAAAGATACAAACATTTAAAAATATTTTACAAACTATAAAACATTGTTTTTCTACAGCAGGCTGGTACCTTCTTTGCGACTCATGTTGGATACTTCCAATTTGTTCTTAGGGCTTTTATTTGTATGATTTAGGAATAGAAGGAAGCACAGGATTTTGTGGTATAAAGGTGATGTAGGAGGGTCATCTGTCTATGTGTTACTTTCATTGGTTAATAAAGAAACTGCCTTGGCCCCTTTGATAG
>LOEQ01002795.1:23317-35577 GCA_001685075.1 Bramus lutescens
GGAGGACCTTGAACTTCCCACAGGGCAGGGAACCCTGACTGCTCTTAGGATTGGAGAAGGAAGGGGAGGGGGAGGGAGAGGGAAATGGGAGGAGGTGGAAATTTTTAATAAATAAATAAATAAAAATAAATAAATAAATTGAATTATAGAAGGGTGTCACTTTGGAGTTAGAAATGTATAAATTAAAACTGGAGCCCTCTGTTCACTAAATTAATGATCTTGGCCCCGTCACTTAACTCTCTTTGATGACTATAAAATGGATCACTGCAACCTGTCACAGAATTGTGCAAAGACTCGTAAAATTATCTAAGTAGATACCACTGCACCAACACTTGGTAAGATCTCAGTAAACAGGCAGAACCTTCTCTTCCCTACTGATAGCCTGAGTGAACATAGCCCGAGAAGTCCTGTACGAGTGGACCTGCCAGAAGAGATGGGGAGCAATGTAGGGAGCTCGATTAACTGTTCTGGAACAGTAGCCCACTTGGTCTGTTCTTAAGCCTTTGGTTTAATTCACACTGGTATTCTAACAGTCTTTTAACACTATCTTCAATGCAAAATGCTCTTCACATGGGCCTTGTTTACCCTTTGTAGGACTGGACCAGCACCCCAGCAAGTGGGTAGGTAGGAAGACAGGTGATGGTTTTAACACTTGATATGCCTTGCATATCAAAGACTCCTGAGGTAGCATGTGTATGGGTACCTGGGGATATGGTTTCCTCTTTGGTCTACTTTGTTTCACATTGAGATTTGAGAACTGTATGGAACTTTCAGACTGTTGGCCCAAGAAGTGACTGGCACAGTGTCTTTAAAACATCTGAGTTTGAATCCTTTGGTGAGTTAAGAACTCACAACTCCACTATTTACTGTAGCTGCCTCCTTCATTCATGTCACAGGCTGGACTCTAATTCCGGCCGTGTGCATCCTTTTTGCCTTCCCTGTCCCATTCTCACACTTATTTGCCCTTGAAACCTTCCAGCTAGATCTGAGACAGTACTCATCCATTCTTATCTTGCCTTGTGCTGCCATCCTAGGCCACACATTCATTGCTTCAGATCTTCCTGCCTGAAAATTTTCAACTTGACCTATGTTTATGCCTCTGCAAAGTTTTTCTTACTTAGTAAACTGCTACCATTCCCCAAACATGGAATCAGCATGCTCCGTAGCCTGAAGCGAGTACCTCCTCAGCCTGAAGTGCTGCTGCTGTACACACTGGAGAATTCCCTCTAGATGATGTCATTTGGCTTCTGCCAGAGGAAAGAACTGGCTTTGGGAGTGATGCTGTCCCAAGTTGAGTCCATTTATAAAGATCCCTTTGTGTGTGTTGCATGAATGATGTGTGCATGTGATGTGTGTGTGTTTGTGTGTGTGTGTGTGTGTGTGTATACAGAGGCATATGATGGCTTGAACCAGAAATTGCCCACATAGACTCATATATTTAAGTATTCAGACCCCAGGTAGTAGAACTATTTGGAAAGGATTAAGAGGTGTGGCCTTGTTAGAGGAGGTATGTCACTGGAGCTGGGCTTTGAGATGTCAAACCCCAGTTAGCTTGCTCTTTCTCTGCCTCATGCTTGTGGATCAGGATGTAAGCTCTCAGGTGCTGCTCCAGCACCATGTCTGCCTGCTGCTGCATTGCTTCACATCATGATGGTCACAGACTTTGAGCTATAAACCTCAATAAATTCTTTATTCTGTAAGTTGCCCTAGTCATGTTGTCTTATCGCAGCAATAAAACTAACTAAAACAGCATGCAACCTATCCAGTGCATGAGTTTCTAGGTATCTTCCCACTTTTGCCTCCTATCTTACTGTAGGTATATTGGGATTATGCTACCATACCCAGCTTTTATGTGAGGTTGTAAGGATACAAACTCAGGCCTTCGTATTTGTGTGGCAAATTTTTTTTACCTGCTAAGCCATCACCCTAGTTCATCAGTCCATGTTTAATCCTTCATGGGTTTCATTTCTATTAAATGGCAGTGATACTTACTGGTAGACTGTTGACTTTTTCTGAACCTCAAATAACATAAGTAAGCAAGATACATAGCCTAGCGTCTGTCATGTGATAGATGTTCCCATTAGCAGGTTTCTGTTTCTCCTACTTCTTCTCCTTGGCTTCTGGTAGTCAGTTTGCTTGCAGTTCTGTTTTCTTCCTGTTGATCCTATAGAGTGGAGCTATCAATCTTCTGAGTTTTTGTCTTTCCTCTCGGGGGATTTAGCATACAAGACTTTATGTCTGGATCTTTCCTTTGACTCTCAGGGGCAGATGCTGGGCTAGTTAGAAATTTTTAGCAAATTGTTTCATAACCTGTTTCCAAAGTGAACTTGGGCAGATCCACTAAAATATAATTAGTAACTAGAATTAAAAAGAAGGGAAATTTTTTAAATGGGAAGCAAAAATGTCTCAACTCTATAAAAATAAAACTCCATCCTTCCCAGGAAGTACTACTAGTATACTGCAGGTGTGAGGGGCAGATTTTTTTATTAAACTGGAATCTTCAGAATGGAGACAAAGAGCAAATTTTGGCTCTTTAATCAATCTATTGATTACTTCCACAATTCCACATTTTGGCAGTGGAATTCCAAGTTCAGTTTTATTCACCTCTACCTACTCAAATGAGTAAACAAAGGGTTGAAGAAGTTAGCAAACACTAAGCCTTCCTGCCAGACTCAACTATTCCTAGGCAACTGATACTCCAGCTTATTCTCAGCTCATGCAGGGTATAAGAGCATTTCCTACTTCACCATCTTATAGTGTTAAGCATGCTTTCCTAGACCTATAGAAAGTGCATGGGCTGTTGATGCTGGACCCTAATGTCTTCCTTGGGGGGTGGGGAGGGGAAGGCGCAGTGCCAACATCTCAGATACTGGGAGTCACATAAAAGACATACAGCAGACTCATTTATTTAACAGGGAAAACCTTATGTGCCCTCCCAGCATTCAGGTGGTCCAATCCATTAACATGGTTAATGTTAATTGCTTCGTTGCCCCTCATTGGCTAGGCATGATCAGGACCTCTGACATCACCAGGCAGACTCCAGGTTGGCTCCTCTCAGCCTGGTAGGCCTTAACTTCCTATAGGCTGTGATTTGTAATTATGACCTGCAGAAGGGCTACAACTGTTTCTTCGTTTACACATCTAAGAGAAAGACTGTTTTAGTTCCCTTCTTGACCCAGATCTAAAGCTCGACTTCCCTAAAAAGTCAAAGAGTACATACAGCTTTAGGCTTTCCTGGCATGTGGTGGTGTTTGTCATAGCTACTGGTCTCAGCTAATGCTACATAAAAGCAGCCATACATATGATGTTATCCAGTGAACACAGCTCTGTTCCAATAAAACTTTTTTTTAAAAAAAAATAGGTGGTGGTTACACTTTTCTATCTTCTGCCCTAGAAAATATCTGGGAGCATCCTTGATAAAAACAAGTAGAGAGGCTTCCAGGTGAAACGCAATGATGCCCTTAACTTAGCAACTCAAGGCCATTTGTTCCTTGCTTCCTTTCTCCTACTTATATCCAAAGTATTCCCCCAGAGAATGCCTTGTCAGCTTCCTTGCCCAGCACCCCCACCCCACCCACCTGCCTGGCCTGGGTCTATAAGCTTTTCTTACGAACTGTATCATCCTCTTAAAGTATCTTAGTGTCCATCACTCTAAATCTGCTCATTTACCAGCCTCAGTTCAAGACTGGACATGCATCTCACTATCTTCTCTATGTGATACCCAGGAGTGCTTGCTACATTGTTGATACTGTTTGTTAAAATTCTTCGTTCCTTTTCTGACGTTTGTCCAGATGTCTGTATCAGGAAACATTTCTGAGGTCATGGAGGAGGCAAACCAAAGCTGTTCTTTGAATTGCATGGCTAAGGGCATGGGGTCAGGGGAAATCCTGGCAATAAACACAGATGGGTCATGGTCGGGTCTGCTGCTAAGCAGTTTCTCTACAGTCTTTCTCTTGGCATGCCCTCAGCTGTTGTTATCTGTGATCACACTCTCAGTTGGGGAACCCTGAGCCTGCATTTGTTCTTGTTATGCCATGCTGCCTCCTAAAAAGTACCTACAGGTTGTACATTATGAAAACTGCTTTGATGATGTAATGAGTGTTATCCTGTCAGACTGTCAGAGAGCAAGGGATGCCTGCCTAGTGTTCTGATGTTCCTGTTCTCTGCGTAAGGAGACTGTACTTACAGAAGACAGCATATTTAGAATTTTGTGGGATTATATAGGTATCTCAGACATGCTATTATAATTATCTTGTACTCTATTCTGTTTAGCATGAAGAATTCATTTGAATGTATATAAGGTATAAAGTCAAGTTTTCCTTTCACCTCAAGGACATTCCTGCTTTCAGAGCAGTTTCTACAAGAATCAGTGGGCCTGTTCAAGAGAAAACTTGTCAACAAATAAAGTCTATGGGAAGCAGGATGTGGCTTCTGTCAGTGTCCATTGCTGTGTGTACCTATCTTTGCTCCTGCCATTCTTTGTTCTCTGTGGAATCTTTGCACCATATTAGAAAGAGGAAGTTTTGACAATGTGAGGTTGCATCAGTGCTACCCAGTGGAGCTGGTGCAGACATGAACAGAATCCTCTGGGCTCTTCTGCACTGCTTATGAGTACCTTCCCTTGGAACTCCGAAGTCACATATCCAAAGCTGGGTGCCTTCCTAGCACAGATGAATCTCTCCAGTTTGATCTTCCTTTGTCCTCAGTCTTCTCCCTATTGCCACCTGGGAAGACCCTAAGCTTGGTCTACTTGGCAAGTTGGTTTGGAGAAACACGAATTATAAGTTTGGCTCATCTTTATGCTGTCTCACCCCAAAGGTCTTCCCTGAAATTTTGCATTTGTCCTGTTAGAACCTGTCCTTTGTTTACATAGCTAAGCTTGGAAAAAGGGGTTTTGCCTTTGAGTCCTTCGGATTTTTTCAGTCTCTCTTAGCTACAAATCAAAAAAATAAAAAATAAAAATAAAATAAGTAAATAAAGTCTTTAAGAAGTTCGGTCTAGTTCAAGGCCAGCCTGGTCTACATAGTGAGTTCCAGGACAGCCAGAGCTACAGAGAGAAACCCTGTCTTGAAAAACAAAACAACAACAAAAAAGATGTTTATTCTAGCTTTAGGGGAGCCCCTAATTCAGAAACAGAATCAGTGAAGATTTAGAAACAAACAAGGATAAGGGAGGGAAGAACATAATTTTAAAAACAAGCAAAAACAAAACTGAACCAATTGCATTGAGTTAAACAGGAAGGGGAGTTATCCGTATTATTTATGACTGCAGTGTTTGATGGTAGGAGGAAGAGGCACAAACAAATACTGAGCTCCATCTTCATTCCCCTTGTTTGGTTTGTTGGTTGTTATTTTAGTGGTATATACAAACAGTCCTGAGTCCATTTCAGATATATGTAAGGTTGATCAAATTAAATAAAGATGTTGAAAGCCAGGGTTCTTACCAGGAAAACAAAAGAGAACCTGTGAGAGGGTTGAAACTCAAAGTATTTGTGGATGCCAGAGTTTTTAAGAGATGCATATTTTTAACATGCATATTACATATTAGTAGGTCACGTGTTGAAGAATTTAGGCCTCATAAGTTGTCTCCCCAATAGCAGGGAACAGAGGTATTCCAGTAGCAGGGAGCACACCTGGCTCCAAAATCCCTTTTTTCATATCATTCCCCTTAAAAGAATCTTATTTTTGAAAAGTAATGGCTGATTGCTGCACTGAGTTGCTTTAATACAACTCCTGTTGTACCAGAAAGCCTTGTCTGAAGTGCTCCAGAAATTATGGGTCATAGCACAGGAACACATGCCTAACTTGAAAGGACTCCTGTTTGCCAATGCTAGGACAGTCTGAGTCCCAAAACAGTATATATAAGAAAAAGCCATTAAAAGTGTGGATCCTATTGTTGACAACCCTGGTTGTCAGCAGAGAGCCTTTATCCAGTGACTGATGGAAGCAGATTCAGAGACCCATGGGCAAACATTGAGTCACATTTGGGGAGTCCTGCTGAAGAGAGGGAGGAGGGTCAGGAACATCACAAGAAAACCCACAGAAACCACTAGCCTGGCGCATGGGAACCCACAGAGTCTGAACCAACAACCAGAGAGCCTGAATAGGACCAACCTAGGCCCTCTGAATATATGTGACAATTGGATAGTTTGGTCTGTATGTACTCCTGGCAATGGGAGCAAGGGCTGTCCCAGGTGCTTTGACTCTTGGGAACCTATTACTCATGCTGGATTGCCTTGCCCAGCCTGAATATGGGGCGTGGAGGGGGTGGGCTGCTTGGTCTTAGGGCACCTTGATATGCCATGCTTTGCTGAAGCCCATGGGAGGCCTTCCTCTTTCTGAACAATTATGGAGGAAGGGCGAACTGGGGGGTTGGGAGGGAGAGGAGAAGAGGGGAGGAAGGCTATGGTTGGGATGTGAAATAAATAAATTAAGTAATAATAAAAAGTGGGAATCCCAGAGTCCATACCAGTAAAAAATGTACACAGGAGAGAAAGAGGAGCATTTCCTAATAATAGAATGAAAGCTGGATCAGTGATCAATGCAGAAGGAAGGAAGGTGGTGAGATAGCCTAAGTTTATAAACAATACTGACCATTGTACTTGGTAGTCCATTCATAATTCTTAGTTCTAGCAAGCCATAAGTACAAATCAGAATGGGATTCTGTATTGCCTTGTAGCCTAATTAAACAAAGTGTCCTTACCTAAAGTGGATCAGAAAAGTGTCTTCCCTAGATGTTCTATATAAGGAAAAGTATTTAATCAAGAGCAGTGTATTTCTGCTCCATTTAAATATTACCCAGGGCACCCCAGCCTGAAGGGTGATATGGCTGAACCAGCACCAGCCTCATTATGTCTGCCATTTTCAATTTTCAGAATCTGTTGACTGTAATCTTGCTGCGTATATATACATGTGCTTATATCTGATCTTTGACACCCAGCCTTCTGGACAGAAACAAAACTGGGCTATTGGGAATATTTTGGTAGTGTGCCTGAATTGGTGAATGCAAGAGTCATTATGTTACCATATACTGTATAGAGGTGGCCTTCAGCATCCTCTTCAGGCAGTAGCTTTGAAAACTACCCGTGTGTAATTGCCATCAGACTCTAAACAAGGACTTGCCTCCAGAAAATGAAGAATGATTAACCCTTTTATCTCTGAACATAGAATGAGATAAATTTTAAGATGCTGTTTTCTTTTTATGTTATTGGACCAATGAGCTATATAAATAATTAAGTAACAGTTTAACACACAAGAATGTGATTGTAGTGATCAATCTCAGTTCTGTCACTTCAGTATTGCACTCTGCAAATGTCAATCTGTTTTGTCGGGACTGCTTTTCATAAGGTTGTTGAGGGCATGAAGTAGAATACACAGATGGTGGATTCCACAGGCTTTTTTTTACTAAGACTTGAAAATGGTGTCTTCATAGAATGAGACCTTCTAGCAACTGGCCTATTTTTATTAAGAAAAAAAAGTACTAGTTTAGTTGTTTTTACTGTTCTTATGAATTATACTCATATTTAAACCATTTTGATTGCTAAATAAATAAATAAATATTAACCAGGTGTTGGAGAGATGATTCAGAGATTAAGAACACTGGCTACTCTTGCAGAGGACTCAGGTTTGGTTCCAAGCACATACATGGTGACTCACAACCATCTGTAACTCCAGTCCTAGGAAACCCAATGCCCTCTTCTGGCCTCTAAGAGTATGGGGAGCACCGGTACTGACCAACTGAGGTTGAAGTTGTATTGTGGCTCTGGACTACACCCACTTAATTTGTTTATTGTTGAATTCTGAGTGCCTCGAGTAGATTTGGTATGCAGAAAGCTCATGATAGGCATTTCTCAAATGAATAAGTGGGTGATTACTATGGGTCCTATGTGTGAGATTAGCCCAAAATAGTTTTTCCATAGGCTGCTTTCTAAGGCTCACTGCTAGTATGGAGTCTCAGTGATGGATTTGTCCTTGTGGTAGAAATTACTCTATCATCTGACATTTACTTGGTTATTTTCCTATTTCTAGTGTGGTCTGCGGCTGTATTTGCTTTTATTACATGTTATTACTGTGTTTCAAGAGTTAGCTGGTAGTAACGAATTTTAGGATTTCTGAGGTCCTGGTTTCCTTTGTCTGGTTAATCCTTGGTATGGGGATTGGGGTATTTTTCAGCTATTGGACCTCTTCATTCAGTGGGATTGGTCCACATACCTTGCTGACTATGGACAACCCAACTGCAAGTACCTCCGAGTGAACCCTGTGACTGCTCTGACCCTGCTTGAGAAGTGAGTACACAGCCCTGTGCTCTGTATGGAGAGGTGGGGGAAGGGGTAAAGGGTAGTTAGTATATAAGGCCATTTTCCTGTTTCCAGTGCCTTGAAAAACATACTTGTTCTTGAAGCTACCTCAGGTGCTTCCAGCCATATTGACCATTGCACTTGGTAGTCCATTTGTAATTCTTAGTTCTAGCAAGCCATAAGTACAAATCAGAATGGGATTCTGTATTGCCTTGTAGCCTAATTAGACTAAGTGTCTTTACCTAAAAAAGACAAGGGAAGATAGTAAGATGACATAGTTTTGGTTCAGGCCAGTCTGGTAAGCAAAGGAGCATGTCCTAGTCCTTGGGATTTAATAATCTGTAGAGCAGACCTCCTCAGAAATGTGGTTTCACTGAACTGAGTTATCTAACACCCAACATCTCAAAGCTAGCCATTGTGACACATAGGTACCAGTGGTACGCATTGTAACCTTGCTCTGCCAACCTACTGAGGACATGGCAGACCCATGTCAAAGAGTTATTTAAGACGTGACTAGTTACAAGAGTACCTGCATCAAGGCAGTGTAGAAAGTCCACATGGATGGGTAGCCAAGTCTTCTCCAGCCCTAGAAAGGCAAAGGCTAAAGGCCAAGAAGTCAAAGTAGAGCTTTAGACAAAAACAGAAATCAAGGTGTGTCTTTCTTATTAGGGCAGGGAGTGGGGTGGGTGTTGGAGAACATGCCACATGTAAGCAGAAAGCAGATAATAGACAAGAATAGTATTTTGGGCTCTTTATTTGAAGCCAAGAGATATGCTGGGAATTGATGGTGTTTCGTGTAAACTTTCTCCCATGGTTCTCTCTTCCAATGACTTTTTTCTCTAGGATATCTAGAGAGTAAGTATCTTGTTCACTCGGGACTTTTCCACCACTTTGAGGCAAGTCCTTCCAGTTTTCTCAATGATGTCAATAACTAAACTAAAATGCTGGTCCTGTCAGTTGTCTCCATCCTGACAAACTAATCTTCTAAACCAGCCTGGTGCCACCCAGCTAGGCACTTCCTCTTTCTTTGTGCCTTACAGACCTTTGGTTTACTAGTTCATTTTGGGATGGGAATGATGGCAGGAACTTTTCCCATCAGCACTAGGGAAAGAATCTCTCCCATCCAGCTTTCTAACATGCTTTGTACTCTTATTGACTCAGGGCCTGCAGTTCAGCCCTGACAGAATAACTCCTAAGCAAATAACAGCTCTTGGGGACAAAGGCCTATGGCTTTAGGATCTAGAACCCACATCTCCCATGATGATTCCTTATCAGAGGCAAGCCAGGCCCAATGTTCTCATTACACAGTGGAAATGGGGAGATAGTCTGATGTTTGATCTGGTACTCACTTATCTTGAGGTCCTTTACTCTTCTTTAGGTATGGCGATTGGTGATGTCTCTCCATTCTGGCCTAGCATGCAACAAAGCTGTGTGCTGCGCCCTAGCAATCAGTGAACCTGACATCCTTTCCAACATCAGAATGCAAGGGCTCCCCCAAGTCACCAAAATATCCGCATTTCCCAGCCTCAGAGGAATTCCTTCTCCCCTCTGACCTGTTCCTGCTTCCCCAGAGGCAGCTGCTTAGCCAAGCCTACCAGGTTCTCTTTCCAAGTCTGGTTCTTCCTAGTGAGGCAAGACAGAAGAACCCAGATCATTGCCAGTACTATCTCTATTAAAAAAAAAAAAGTAAAGTCCCTGTGTGACTGAAAGGTGGCCCGACTAGAGGAAAAGAGAATGTGAGACTTGAAGAAGGATCAGAGAAGGGAGAGTTCACTTAGTTTTGTACATTCCCAAGTGGGTACAAACTATCATGTCACTGTGAGCTTTCAGGGCACCTGAGAACAAGATTCCAACCAAAGGCTTCATTTCTTTGCCTCTTGACTCTTCTCTTTCTCCTATATGGTACAGGGTCCTCCTCTTGAGCTACAGGCCATTTCTAGCTATTTCTTCACTACTGCAGGAAATTATAACATCAGTCAAGCCAATGTCCCACAAATATAGAAAAGTCTTTTCTGTTTCCTCTTTCCTGTTTTGTATTGTCTGGATTTATAGCTTATCCAACAAAAGGAAGGGAATCCTTCAGCATAATCTAAAACTGCAAGATTCACAAACAGAATTGTGCAGCTAGTGTTTAAAGTAGCAAACTGTGCTCACCAGTGCCTTAAGGACATTAAGGAAAGCTTTCTTTTCAACCCGGTCAAGTCATCTGCTCTCCTTCCTAGCCTGGAGCAGGCTTCCACATGTGGGCAAGAGCTCCATGCTGGATGAAAAACTCTAGCCTGAAAGAATTACTCTGAGCTTAGACTGGGGAGAAAAGTCACAGTTAGCTTTGACTGTCACTGTCAAAGAGCCAGACAGCTATGCTTCCTTGATAGTCTTAATGCCCTTATGAACTATATGCTTTCCAGTGGCTATATAAACACAGGTGAGCACACATTGTGCCTGGCGTGTAGCATCTATACACGATGTAAATTACCTTTCTGGAATTTCTGTCTTGATTCATGGCCTCCAACTATGTTTCTCTTCAAAAGACTCCCCTTAGAGGAGGAAAGATGGCTCAGGGTTGGCCAAAGACCTTTGGGAAGTATGCCTGGGAGTAATTAGTAATTTAGACCATCTGGACTTTCCCCGTGTAGCCCTAAGAACAGAAAGCCAGTTCAATTCCAAGAACAAAGGTGCCAGCCAGCCCACCTGACCTGTGGGCTGGGAATCAGGGTGCAGAGGCTAGACCACAATAGTCATCAGCATTGAATGCCATGTATAACAGGACCTTTACAGAGAACAGCATAGTCCTGGACTCTGTCCTGGTGGCTTGGCTGGACCTAGAGATTGCAGTTTGGCCTTACTTTCTTTAACCCTGCCTCCTCGTTAGGGCCATCCACTTGACAGAACTATATCCATTATTTATACTCCAGTAATATTGTCTGTAGAGCTTTAGCAGAACCCAAAACAAAAATGTTGAGATTGTACACAATCGTTGAGAGTTCAGGCTGTCTCTCACATAAAGCCTAACTTTATTAACTGGGAAGAAACCCTGCTTTTCTCAGTACTGTGCCTACATGGTATCTTAGTACTTCTCACCCATATTCCTGAAACTAATGAAGAGACTAACTGCTCATTTTCCAGGGCCATGAAAGAGTGATAAGTTAGAGTGAGTAGGGCTTAAAGATGTACAGTGGCTCTTTGGTGGCTTATGGTCTCCTGCATTCATTTTAAGACAATATTTTTCTGCTTTACCTTCCAAATTCCATCTCTTATGTTTAAGCAAGATAATGAAATAAGTGCACTCCAGGCAATTT
The DNA here is from genome assembly GCA_001685075.1 of Bramus lutescens. Taxonomy (NCBI): domain Eukaryota; kingdom Metazoa; phylum Chordata; class Mammalia; order Rodentia; family Cricetidae; genus Bramus; species Bramus lutescens. Next base: position 34,913 of record LOEQ01002795.1, read on the forward strand.
TAGGAGTCTGCTGGCCAGCAGAGCTGTGACATGTCTCAGACTCCTATAAAGGTGCTCATCTGAAGATATAAGGGTGGACCAGATGGGGAAGGTATGAGGATAAGGACCTGACCCCTCCAAAGCTTGCTCTTTATCAAAGGCAACTAAAGTCAGGAAGGTAGTGGGTGCTTGAAGGACAGCTTCATAATGAGTAGGCAGCTAGACAATGGGAATATTCTGGACTTTTCTACTCTGTGAATGGTTAAGATGCATATTGCCATCCATCCTACTCCCTGCTTGTTCTTTGTTTGGTGCTATCTCAAACACCTTGCCCCCTTTCTCTCCTTCTCTATTTAGGATGAAAGATACTAGCCGCAAGAATAACATGTTTGCACAGTTCCGGAAAAATGAACGAGACAAACAGAAATTGATTGACACTGTGGCCAAGCAGCTCCGAGGACTCATCAGCAGCCACCACTCCTGAATGTTGGCCTTGGGCCCACAGAGACCATTTGCCATAGCCCATGTCCAGGATCTCCCCTGGGCCAGCCCTGCATTTGTGCATTCTTCCTCAAAGAGAGCATATGTATTTTTTTTATTAACCCCTGTACAGTATTCATATAACCTTTCCCTATAGTAAGAGAGGCACAAAAATAATCAAGAACATGAGGGGCATAGTGGGGGGG
>LOEQ01002795.1:47956-64158 GCA_001685075.1 Bramus lutescens
CAGCTTCTAATTCCTCACGACTTACAGGTCTATTTAAATTGTTCACCTGGTCTTGATTTAATTTTGGTATATGGTACTTATCTAAAAAGGTGTCCGTTTATTTCACATTTTTGTTTTTTCATCTATTGTGATTGAACGTTTTGTTGGCTATAATAGTCTGGACTGGCATCTGTAGTGTCTTAGAGCGCATAGAGTCCAGCCCTTCTGGCCTTAGGGGCTCCATTGAGAAGTCCGGTGTTACTCTAATTCTGCCTTTAGATGTTATTTGCTCTCTTTCTCTTGCAGCTTTTTGTACTATTTCTTTGTTCTGTGTATTTAGTGTTCTGATTATTATATGCTGAGAGAAATGTCTTTTCTAGTCTGGTCTGTTTGGTGTTCTATTTGCTTCTTCTACCTTTTTAGGCACCTCTTTCTTTAGGTTAAGGAAAGTTCCTTTCATTATTTTGTTGAAAATATTTTTTGTGCCTCTGACCTGGGGTTTTTCACCTTCCTGTATTCATGTTATTTATAGATTTGGTCTTTTCATAGTATCACAGATTCTGGGTGTTTTATGCCTATAGATTTTTGGGTTTAACATTTTCTTTGACTGAGGTACCCATTTCTTCTATCACGTCTTCAATGACAAAGATTCTTTCTTCCCTCTCTTATTGTTTGTTGGTGAGGCTTGCCTCTGAGATTCCTCTTACAGTTCCTAATTTTTTTTTCAGATTTCCCTCAGATTGGATTTTCCTTATTGGTTCTAGTCCTACTTTCAGGCCTTAACTGTTTTTGCTCATTGGAGACTTCTTGTTTGTGTTTCATAGATTTCTTGGAGGGTTTTCTTTATTTCCTCTTTAGTACCTGTCATGTTCATAAAAGCTATTTTAATGTCCTTTTCTTGTGCTTCAGCTATGTTGTATTTCTCAGGGCCTGCTCTAGTTGAGTTGCTGAACTCTAGTAGAGACATACTGTCCTAGATGTTATTATGTTTTATGCTGCCATCTGAGCATCTGTGTTTGTAATTCTAGGTGCTTTGTTGTATATGTGGGGGAGTGTTGTTCCTTGGTTTCTGTTACCCTCTCTGGCTCTTAGGAAGGTGTAGTGGCTATATGTTGCTTGGTAAGGAATTCTTCTGGGATTATGCAAGATGTGGCCACTAGGGATTCTGGGTAGAATGTTTCTAGGTATTGGGAGCTGACACTTCCGAATGTGATGGGCTAGAAGTAGAGGCTAAAGGGGTTCGTGGGAGGAAGGAAAGCAGAGTGTTCCACCAGGATCTGCTTAGTCTGCTGGAGATGGGTGCAGAGAATGAGGAGAGGACATAAAAGATAGTTTGCTACAGAGCTGGGGATGAGACTGGGGGATTGAATTTGAAGAGGAAGGAAAGGTGAAGATCTACAGCTAGCCTACCTTCTTCCATGGCTGACATGTCCTGCAGGTTCCCAGGGAGTCCCTGCTGTTTGCATCACTTTATATCCTGACAATGCATAAGGCTCCAGCTTCTGCATGTCCTCACCAGACATCTTATTTGTTGTTTTGTTTTTAAAAATAGTGTTGATCCTAATAAGTATGAAGTGGTATCTATGGTTTTGATTTGCATTTTCCTAACAACTAATGATATAATGGTGTTTAGACTCTTCTGTGTGGTTCCTGGGCATGTTATGATCTTCGGGGAAAATGTTTCTTCAAATCTTTCCTGGTTTTCCAAAATGGAAAAACAAAACAGTCCTGCTATGTAGCCCTGGCCGGCCTGAGGCTCACTGTATAGACCAGACAGACCTGCAAGTCATGGCAGTCCTGCTGCAGCCTCCTGGGTACTGGGATTACAAGCAGGAGCAAGCACCTTCAGATCCTCACTTCTCCCTAAACGGGGTTTTCTGTCTTTGTGCTTCTGGCCTGAAGACTTCTTTAAATGCACTGGACACTCGATCTTTAGCCAACACATGACTTGCATCTGTGATTTTCTCCTGTGCAGCTTGCTTCTTTTTGATGGCATCCTGAGAGTTTGTACATTTTCCTGAAGTCTGTTTGTTCATTGTTTTATTGCTTGTTCTAGTGTGACATTTAAGAGCCTAAGAAATGGTTGTAGAGGCCAACCAAGATCATGGAAGCTTATGCCAATGAGTCCTTATGAATGTTTTCAAGTTTTGCTTTCAATTAGGTTTCTGATTCATTTTAATTGATTTGTGTGTATTGTGAACGAAGTCTCTGAGCTTCCTTTTTTACATATAGATATTAAGTTTTGCTAGCATTGTTTGAAAACATCTTTTCCCATTGAATGGTTTTGGCACCCATGTTGAAAAATAAGTTAATCACAGAATGAGTTTATTTCTTCTGTTCATTTGTTTGTTTTGAGACAAGATCTTACTATGTATTCTTGGCTAGTCTCCAACTCTAAGAGATCTGCCTGCTTTTGTCTTTCTGTGATTAAAGGCATGGACCCCCCACACACACCTGGCTGTGGGTTTATTTTTGTACTTATGTCCCTTTCTTGGGTCTCTATATGTGTCTTTCAGACTTGGCTACTTATTCTATACTTGGGGCTGTAATCCAGCTCTGTGCTATTTAGATTATACTTGATGATTTCAGGTTTGTCCCTTTGGGACACTTTCCCATTGACTCCTATGCCTTTAAGATGTTCCTGTGGTAGTTACATCCTGCTGCTGTAACAAATACCTGAACAAATCAACTTAAAGGAGGGAGGGTTTACTCTGATGGGCATTGCCTTTATCCACTTTGGTAGGCACTGACATTGAATACGATCAGTCCCTCTTTAGGTCTTCCTTTATATCATTCATAAGTTGCATGGTTTGTTCTCATAGTAAGTCTTGTATTATTCATGAAATTGCCTTGGTCCTGGGAATTCACATGGAGAGTCACAGTACCCACCACAAAGAGTGTGCTGCTGATAGCATCTAAGAGAGGCACTGAGTGTGGTTGTGTAGTATCTAAACACACTGATTACTACCCTTTTCAGACCTGATAGGATTTTAACCATTGGTCCTTGTGGTCTGTAGAAAATGGCAGTTCCTAATTCCTTTCTCAATCAAAGAACTGAATATTGGTAGGGGGACACAAAGGACAAATCACTTTACAGAGGAAAATCCTTTAAAAAAGTACAGAGACATTTCAGATTGCTAGACAAAATTGGGAATCAAAAACTGGAAATAGCCACAGATTTGAGGAAATGTTAATAAATTAAAACATAAATAATGTGAAGGATGTTTTACACAATTTGTAGAAATATATCTGGAACCTAAGAAAAATACTATTTGAATTATTTGTGTCAGAACTGAATGTATATACATATGTAGAGAAAGACATAAATACATTATGCAAATTGAACCAGGAAGATAGAAGAAAACCCCAAAGCCAAGCAATTCAGAGGAAGAGAGCTGCTCCAGAGTTGTGGCTAAAGATTATTTTCACATTTCTGAATGTTTTCCCTATTTACTTGACAAAACCCACAAGAACACATGCAGTAATAGAATAATAGTCCAGATTGCACATTCTGGGCTGCAATCAAAGTGCCCCTAGCCCCCTGTTAATGATGGGCTTGCCTAGAGTCTATCAAATTAAGAAGTTTCATCTGTTACCAGCCATTGTAAGTTAGTACCTGAAGTTTTCACTGAATGCTAGCAATGCTCTTTCAGCCTGACATAGAAATGTCTGCTGTTAAAATAATGTCCCTTTGCTGAAGCAACTGTTAGTTCACTTATGGCTTTGCCCCACTTGGTCAAGGTGCTGTTATCTTGGTGAACTTCAGGGCATTGTTTGGTAATATTAAATAGGCTTTTTGTATAAATATTAAAGGATAAGATTTATCTGCACCCTCCTCTTCCTCTTTTTCTCTTCTTTTGAGACAAGGTCTCGGTATATGGCCCTGGCTAGCCTGGAATATGATATGTAGACCAGGCTGAACTCAGAGATTCATCTGCCTCTACCTCCAGAATAATGGGGTAAAAGGCGTGCACCACCACAAGAAGCATTGTCTATTCTTTTTGGTGTCTGTCTTCAACAACAGAATTTTGTGTATGCAATTATGTTTTTCTGTGTGTGCAGGAAGTTATTATTGCTTGAGAAATCTTACCCTTTGCTTCAGTGTACCAAGAATTATCTAGTTCTTAATGGAGTATGTGAAGCTAACTTCCTTTTGTGAGAGCTGATGGGGAGGGGCTGTGATTCCTGCAAGCTATCGGATCAGGGGGAAAGAAGAAGCTTTTGGAGTGAGATCATGTAACCTAGGCAAACAGAAGACGGAAGAATTAAGTGTATGCTGTCTCTAAACAAAGCCTTCCACAGGGTGAAGACGCCTGAGGATCCATGGCAGTGGGGGCTGGGATAGAGGTTACATTCCAGAAGCAGCATGAAGACTGAAGACAAGGACACAGGTCAAGGGTAGAGTGCTCTCCTGCCATCCCTAAGGGCCTGGCGCAATCCTGAGCACCACGCCACAAAAATAAACGTAGAAGTTTCTGATTAACTCAACAGTCAGAAGGCAGGAAAATGATAAAGTAATGTTGATTTCGAAGAAGAATTAATTTAGGAAGTGAAGGAGATGTCTGACTTGATGAAGGTCTCAGCTACTTGGAGGCTAAAGCCAGAGAATCATGGCATTAAGGCTTGTCTAGGCTAGAGAGCAAGGGGGTGCAGAGTGTGGTCACATTGCTGAGATCACCCTGTCCAGTCATCTGTTCCTCTTGTACAGATAGAAAAGCCCCAAACTCAGACACAGCCTAACTGCCTTCATCTTTCCTCATATCTGGTCCTTTGTGAGACATCAGCCCAGACCTGGAGAGATGCCCAGCTGATAAAGTGCTTGCCCTGCAAGCATGAGAACCCAAGTTTGATCTCCAGACCCATGGAAAAAAGAAAAAGGCCATGGTGGTAGATGCTTGTAACACCAGTGTCGGGGCAACAAAGACAGACAGATTCCCTTGGACTTGCTGACCAGCTAGCCCAGTATGCTTGGCAATTTCCAAGCCAATGAGAGTCCCTATCTCAAAAAACAACATGGATGGTATCTGAGAAGGAATGACACCTGAGAGTGTCCTGCAGTCTGTGCATCACGTATGTGCACACTTGTACACCTCACCCCCTAACTCGCACACATACCTACAAACTGTGGGTCCAGAGTTCATCAACATTAGAGGAAGTATTTTCAGGCGAACAGAGATACGGGCTTGGTTAGAGGCTGAAGGAAACGCCTATTGAGAAATAGATAAAATGATTTAAATAGAAGTGAGTGGGGTCCTGGAGTATCCAAAAGATAGAAGAACATGTATCATGACCATAGACACTGGAACCTCAGAGAGATGTCATTTACAAACCTGAAGTTTTTTAATACATCACTAGACAAGAATATAAATTAAATGGCCTGGCTGCACAGCTCTCACCTCAACCCACCACGTTCCTCTCTTCCCTCATCCCTCCCCTTCCCCGATAGTTCACCAAGGTAGGTCACTGCATGAATGAGGAAGGTAAAAATGCCAGGCTGGTCTGTGCAGAATGTTCTAGAATGCCAGGAGCAATCTGGAACTATTCATAAAAGCTGGGATAGTAGCGCTGGATTTAGAAAGTGAGAGATTACCAATAGGCAAGAAGAAGGGAAGTTAAAATGAAAAGAAGTAAAGGGATGTGAAGGGTGGCTTTCGAAACAGTGGTGTGAAGGCTTGGATCATGCCATACCCACCACACTGAGCAAATGCAAACTCAAAGCCATACAGGTCTGAGAATGGGAAACCCTTGCCCCAATCTGGTAAATGTGGGCTAGGCAGTACTTCTGAAGAGTCATTCAGCAGAATAAAACCTAATTTGAATATGCACACCACCTAGAGTCCCATGAGCTCACTCTGTGTTAAAAACCCAGAGAAAATGTCATTTCTTGCCCAGTCCATGGCAAGCAACAGAGGACTTTAGGAGTCTGTTTGCAGGGTACAATGTGGTAGATGTATATTTTGAAATAGTGTGCCATAATCACAACTAGACATACATAAAGCAACATGGATAGAGAGTTCTTAAAAAATACTGTTTAAGACACTTGGCAGGCAAGGGCAGACTGATCTCTGTGAGTTGGAGGCCAGCTGGTCTACATAGTCCTAGGGCAGCCAGAGAAAAAACAAAACAAGCCAGGCAGTGGTGGCACATACCTTTAATCTCAACACCCGGGAGGCAGAGACAGGCAGATCTCTGTGAGTTCAAGGCCAGCCTGGTCTACGGAGCAAGTTCCAGGACAGGCTCCAAATCTGCAGAGAAACCCTGTCTTGAAAAAACAAGAAAGAAAAAGAAAAAGAAAAAAAGAACAAAAAATCCACCACCGCCGCCACCAAAACCCACTATTTAATTTGAAAGATCAAAACTGAATCAAATGATACCTGTGGTACCAGGTCACCATGTAAGTCAGAAAGACAAGCAACACTGTTTTCAGGTTCAAATGCATCATTAGGACCTACACCAACAAATAGAGCCTGTCTGCAAGGAAGCTGAAGATGGGGAATAAGGCTGGCAGTCAAAGGAGACTAAGAGAACACGTGACCTGCTGAAATAAGTATACACAGAGGAGCATAAAGACCTATGTCCCATCTGAGGTCCCAACAGGACATCCTGAACATAGTTCAGGGCATTCTCTCCTGTCCTACTGAAGAGGTTGCATGGGTGAGTGACAGGGTCCAGAGCAAGGACCAGGAGGAGACTGGCAGACAACAGTCTAGAAGAGTGATCTGGTCCCTGATATCAGCATGAAGCTCCCAAAGCTTCAAACAGGAAAGAATATTACTTCAGAGGCTCTCTGGTGGCCTAGGGGCTCATGGAAGACTGGGATGGCCAGATATTTAAGAGCCTGCTGTAAAAAGACAGCCAAAGCTACAGAAGATAAAGCAGAGATAGGGTGGGTGGGTGCCCAAGAGTGGAACCCTCTAAACCAGTGCCAGAACCCACAGAAATTCACTTCCTGTTGGAAAGGAAGAAGTTACTGACATTCGCCATTTTGATGAAGTCAAGGGCTATGAAGGCTTCCAATAACACAGCAGTCTCAATGAGATGGTGCTCCCTACCCCAGCCCCATCTCTCCTTCAGACTTGGCTACTCTGGTACGGTTCTGAGACTCTGGTTCTAATCCTGATTTACCTTGGCTCCAAAGGTGACCTTAGCCAGGTTATACCTACTCTCTGGGTCTTGATGCTTTTCTCTTCTCTTGTGAGTATGTGCTTTCTTTGGCTCCATGTTACTTTATTTCCCTAATAATGGCTCCCAGGAAGGAAATCTTGACCCCCTCATCAAACCCCCAGGTGTCTTCAAAGTCCTGACATCCTCCTTAATCTTCCAGCTCTGCGACCCCACCCTGGAGAGGAGGAGCTACAAATTGGGATGGTAATGGCCCTGCTGATTGCATTAAGGGGTCCTAATGCAATATGCTCTCGTGGGGACCATCCATCAGATCAGAGGCCCTCCCCAAGTCCCTGCCACTCCAGTCACATTAGTGAGTCAGCCCATTTATCACTACAACACACCTCCATGGAGACTGGCCTAGACGGATGAGGGGCCAAATCAGATTTATGAGGAGGAATCCTGGGGAAAAAATCAGGCCCATCCATCTCTCAGACACCAAAAAGGGAGCCCTGGTTCCCATTCCCTCCAACGCTCCATAGGGGAAGAGGGCAGCGGGTGCTAATAAGGAAGCCAGTNGTGTGTGTGTGTGTGTGTGTGTGTGTGTGTGTGTGTGTGCCTGCACGCACTCCTTCTTAAACGTCCATTCAAAGACATCAGATCTCTTTCCCCTGTGCTTTCTCTGGCAACGGTTTTTGAAAGGATGGGGACAGTAGTGTGTTTCTGCTCAGTTTATCAAGTTACACTTAGTGACAAAGGACTGAAGGACAATCAGGATCCAAGGGGAAAAAAGTGTGACAGGGAACCCAGAGCTTTTGTGGAAGATAAAACACCAGCAGAAAAAGGCTGGACAGAACATGAAGTGAATCTGCCTGCACATTGCTTGGCGTTACAACCTGCTTCCTCCACCCTCCTCTGGAGCTTCGGAAATCCCAGGGCTCCCAGAAATACAACTGTGCTGATTTGTAAATAGAGCTCTGTTCACTTGGGCAGGGACTGAATCAGACAAGCTAGGGTGCAGCCTCCTCCCTCCTGAGCTGTCAGGATTCACAAGCTCTCCTTCCTGGTCCCTATGCCAGGGGAGCATCCTCAGAGAGGTCACCCCATTGCAGCCCTTCTAGCCAGCTTCTCTTTAGGGACACAGTGGGGACAGAGATGGGGTGGCTTCTCCCTGCTAATCCAGGTTCCATCTCCTACCAGGATGTCTGAATGGACAGACATGGACTGGCAGGGTTGGTTTGTGGCTGAAGGAGGGTATGTATAGCGCTGAACTGTTTCTCAGCAGGGACAGAGGAGAGAGTGGCAACCAGATGCAGACAATCTAGGAGAAAAGCAACGAAAGAGAAACAAAGCCCCCCTGCTTTCCCTAGCCTGCTGGGTGTTGTTCCAAAGCTGTTGTTCCAAGATAACTCATTGATTAGTATCCTTGCCCCCAGCTAAACTGGAGATCTAGTTGGCAAGTTCCTCAAATTTACAATGCCCACAGATTACTTCCCCACACCCTCCAACGCTCCATAGGGGAAGAGGGCAGCGGGTGCTAATAAGGAAGCCAGTCACATTGCCTTTGTCTCCTGAAGGCACAGCACAGCCCTGGAAGTGGTCTCTCTCCCAGTCCTGTTCTGAAGCAGAGCCCCTTCCAGGACCAGCAAACAGCCAGCGCTGCTCAGCTTCTGGGGATCCCGAGAGCATGTGCTGAACAGAATTCTCAGGTGTGGTAAGCTGCAGCAAGCAGAAGGCCGGAGGTAGAGTTCCAATCACTAAGACCAGGCTTTGGCCACATTTTCGTGGAAACGGGCTTGCTCTGGCCTCTGGGTAAAGGTTCTGCAGAGTGCTCATTGTAACTTATGCTGGGCAGCCAGGCCACTCCTGCAAATGGGAGGCCTTGAGGAGGTGCAGAATGGGGTGGGATGTCAGAACTGGTCACTCCCTTTCAGACGCTATGATTCATAGACCCTGAAGCTTGTTTGATTTGAAAGACATTATTTAAGAAAATCATGCAGAATTTATGACCTACTAGCAACTCTTTTGGGCCATGGAAGGATCCTTTTCAGGCAAGGGTCCCCAACGCTTCAGGCTGGTTAACCCTGAGCCAACGGGTTTGCACTCAGTATCCTAAAAATATCCCCAAACAGCCAATTGCCTTAGAGGCCAGGTTTATCTCCCCTATTTTTATAACAAAATGAAACCAGGTGCTGCCACACACATCTGTCATCCCAGCACTCAGGAGCTGGAGGCAGAAGCGGGAGGAATTGGAGATCATCTTAAAGTACATAGCAAGTTTGAGGTTAGCCTGGATTCCATGAGACCTTTTCTCAAAAAGGAAGGAAAGTGACATGTCTAGGACTGTGAAGCCCATAAGTGACAGATGCTGATGGGCCCAGGTTGGTAGGCTAACTTCACTGACCTGGGCCCCACTGCCAGGAAAGAGCCACAGGACCATGTAGCTCAGTCCCTGAACCATTTCCTGCAAAGAGAGGGAGGGAGGGCTGAGCAAGTGCAGCTTGGTCAGAAATCCAGAGATCTCATGAGCGGCTGTGAGGATACCTGTGAGTACATGGTGCCCAGTATAGATGCAGGGGCCCAGATATCTTCCCCAGGGTTGACACCTGCCCTGCAGACAGTGCCCTGTCTCTCTCACAGGCCTTATCCAGCCTGGGGCCAGGACCTTAGCAGCTAGTACCATCTTGTAGAAGCCTTGCTGAAGAATCATCATCCCTTCCCTCTCCCTTGTGGGACTTCCCACCTCTAGTCTCTAAAATGATGAGAAGACTTTCTACATGGTAGAAGAACCTTTGCAATAGAGAGCTGAGGATCAATGATGGGACTCTTTCAATGCCACATCCTCCTCCACACCCAACCAAGTGCACATGAGTTCTCCCATCTGTCTTCCATACCCCAGACCTCTGAAGCCCTCGGACAGCACCTCTGGAACAGCCTGAAGCCACTGAGAACCTGTGACTCAAACCAAACTCATGACCTTGCTCTCAAGTCTCACCCTAAGTTCCCTAGCTCAGGACATCTTATTGCCACCGGGCATCCAGTTCCCCAACTAGGGCTCCTCAGTCTCCCCCACGGTTGCCAGATGTGCTCACAGAGAGTACTTCTGGAACCCGTGCCCTCTCCTGTGTCCTCACTGTGACCTGCTCTTGTGTTCAATGTTCTGGATTTAAGCCTACCTTCTGGTCCAGAGCCCCAGGAGTGCAGCTAGAGCCACTTTGACCAGCTGCTGAATTAGCCTGGGTCCCCTCTCTAGCTCCAAGCTATTGTGAGTCTATGAAAGCCTGCACAGCACACAGGCCAGCACTTTGTTGTTGTGCTGGGGTTAGGTTATTCTTGTTACATGACTACTGCTGTTGTCTCCTCTATCCATTCTCTGCCCTGTTGAATCACCCGTCTCCATTGCTCAGGCTGCTGAGGCAGAGTGGGTTTTGAATCCAGGTCCAAACGACTCTGGTGTTCTTGCTCTCAGACAAGCTATGCGCCTGTTTGTAAGCATGAAGAACACATGGATGCAGAATAGTAGGACAGTGAAGAAGGAATGAGGCCAGCAGAGTGAGAATTGTTTGGGGAGGGGAGTGGTTGAAACAGGGTTTGTCCATGTAGTCCTGGCTGTCTTGTCACTAGCTCTTTAGACCAGGCTAGCCTCGAACTCACAGAGATCTGCCTGCCTCTGCCTCCCGAGTGCTGGGATTAAAGGAGTGCACCACCACCACTTGTCCAGAGTAAGAATTTTATGAGCATGTCCAAGAGGCCCCAGATGCCTGCAGAGAAAGGGTGTTGTTGGGCAATGTTGCTGCAGGAAGTGGGGAAGGAGCTGCATAAGAAACATGGAGTTTGGAGATGTTGGAGGAGACAGGTGGTAGGAAGGCTGGAGTCCTTCCAAGACCCTTTTGCCGAGTGTGGCCTTGGAGGAATCACAGGCATTCTTAAAATGGTGCAGATGCAGCAAGAGTAGCAGTAATGGGGGAACTTACTAAGTATGGTTCCTCTTATCTTTGGCCACCACACCAGCGTCTGATGAAGATTAGGTAAAGTTGGAGCCTTGGGTACTCAAATGAGATTGGAGCTGGGGTGGGAGAGCTTGGGTTACCACAAGGTCTTGGATTTTGCTTTTCCATGTCATTCTGAAAGAGGGGCGGGGAGGGGGGTGAGATTGTAGGAACAGAGGCCATAGGTGTCTTACCACACCTGAGAACTCTATTCAGCGCATGCTCTCGGGATCCCCAGAAGCTGAGCAGCGCTGGCTGTTTGCTGGTCCTGGAAGGGGCTCTGCTTCAGAACAGGACTGGGAGAGAGACCACTTCCAGGGCTGTGCTGTGCCTTCAGGAGACAAAGGCAATGTGACTGGCTTCCTTATTAGCACCCGCTGCCCTCTTCCCCTATGGAGCGTTGGAGGGTGTGGGGAAGTAATCTGTGGGCATTGTAAATTTGAGGAACTTGCCAACTAGATCTCCAGTTTAGCTGGGGGCAAGGATACTAATCAATGAGTTATCTTGGAACAACAGCTTTGGAACAACACCCAGCAGGCTAGGGAAAGCAGGGGGGCTTTGTTTCTCTTTCGTTGCTTTTCTCCTAGATTGTCTGCATCTGGTTGCCACTCTCTCCTCTGTCCCTGCTGAGAAACAGTTCAGCGCTATACATACCCTCCTTCAGCCACAAACCAACCCTGCCAGTCCATGTCTGTCCATTCAGACATCCTGGTAGGAGATGGAACCTGGATTAGCAGGGAGAAGCCACCCCATCTCTGTCCCCACTGTGTCCCTAAAGAGAAGCTGGCTAGAAGGGCTGCAATGGGGTGACCTCTCTGAGGATGCTCCCCTGGCATAGGGACCAGGAAGGAGAGCTTGTGAATCCTGACAGCTCAGGAGGGAGGAGGCTGCACCCTAGCTTGTCTGATTCAGTCCCTGCCCAAGTGAACAGAGCTCTATTTACAAATCAGCACAGTTGTATTTCTGGGAGCCCTGGGATTTCCGAAGCTCCAGAGGAGGGTGGAGGAAGCAGGTTGTAACGCCAAGCAATGTGCAGGCAGATTCACTTCATGTTCTGTCCAGCCTTTTTCTGCTGGTGTTTTATCTTCCACAAAAGCTCTGGGTTCCCTGTCACACTTTTTTCCCCTTGGATCCTGATTGTCCTTCAGTCCTTTGTCACTAAGTGTAACTTGATAAACTGAGCAGAAACACACTACTGTCCCCATCCTTTCAAAAACCGTTGCCAGAGAAAGCACAGGGGAAAGAGATCTGATGTCTTTGAATGGACGTTTAAGAAGGAGTGCGTGCAGGCACACACACACACACACACACACACACACACACACACACNGAGAGAGAGAGAGAGAGAGAGAGAGAGAGAGAGAGAGAGAGAGAGACTCATATGCATACCAGGACATAGAGTTGCCTAGGGTGGGAGGAAGTGGAATCCCAGACTTTTGTTCTTGGGTCCTGGCCCTGAAGTCCTGGGATAGATGCCCTCCCAGCTCCCAGCGACTCCCCTCATTGCAGGCCTTGGTTGCAGCCGCCCAGTGGGCGGTGCCAGGGCAGGTTTCAGGCTATAAAGGGCTCTTGGCTCCCTGGGTCTGAGGGAGCGCCATCGCTGCAACAGTGTCCCTGCCAGCCACAGCCAGCCTGGGGCACTGCCCATAGTCCATCGCCATCAGGCAGGCTCTTCTTTTAGACACAGCTCCCAGTTGTGCTCCTTGAACCTTCGATTGGCAAGTCCATTTTCATATTGCTTTGGACTGGGTTTGGGTGTGGGGCAGAAGGAGGTCTGGGTTTGGGGGCTCCGATGTGAGAGGATGGGGAGATTACCACTTCTCTATAATAGTTCCTTCTGGGCAAAGTGTCTGGAGCTGAGGCCTCCCAGGTGAGGCGAGCAGTGACTTTGCTGCCTACAAAGGAAAAGAGAAAGTTCTTTTCCAGAGGACGTTAGGCGGGTGGGTGAGGGGCTCCTTCTAGCCAGGCCTGTCTGCGGAGTTGGGAGTGAGGGGTCAGGCCTCTGCCAGGTTGAACCTATTGCACGTGGACTGTTATTTATTTTAAAAAAAAATCAAGAAAAGAACTGGAGGCACCTGGGTGTGGGTGCAGGGTCGGGGCAAGTCTCCTAAGGGACAGAGAAAAATAAGGAAGGAAGGCCTAGTGATAAATCGGCAGAAACTTAATGTACCCTTGGACTTGGTGGCAGTGATCAGCAGGATGGCACCTCCAAAGAGTCAGGGGAGTAGTGGGGTGCAGGCAGGAGGTAGTTTTAAAGGGATCCTTGAGTTCTCTGCATAGCCAGACAACCCGAACCCATGCTGGAGAATGGAGTATTTAGTTCTGCAGGCTCCCCGAGAGGCAGTCCCTAGTACTGGGGGTGACTTTCATAATAGATTGGACAGCAGGGGTCCATCCCCTCCCTCAAGAGCAAGGGCACACTCATGAAATGTCCTCTAACCTGTCCTTGAGTTTCTGGGCACCAGAAGACTACCACTGACCTTGTAGTACCTGTTCTGAGGGACGGCACAGAGCGGCTGGAAGGTGGGCAAAGGCACAGAGAGGAACAATGGGGCAAGAGCATGAATCCAGGGCAGAGGGGCCACTTCTTATTTACAGGGCTTGCAGTTCCCACCTAAGTTTTACAAAAGGGTTGGGCAGGACCTGCTGTCCCAGGCCTTTTATAGGCAAGGGATTGAGCCCTTTTAAGCAGGGTGCAGAAGGACCTTAGAACAAAACAGCCAGCCTGAGACCCTGGAGAGGAGAAAGGGAAGTGGTTGAGATGAGCTTCCCCAGGGCTCTTTGGGGCTAGCCTGGTAGTCAGAGAGAACTCTGGGGTGGAATCGCCACTTTTATCCTTCCAGATGCACTGTCCGCAGACTGCTGGGAAACACTGGGCAAACGCAGTTGGTCCTTAAGTGCCCAGGCATGCTTCCCACCCACCATCGGCTGGTCTCTTTGTCCCCAACTTCCCTTTGTTTCCATTTTTACTCATCTCTGGCTAGAGAAATGAGAAGTTTTGGGGTAAAGAAATTAAAGCATCAACCAGAAGAAAAAAAAACCAGGGCCTAAATTATGCAAATTGAGTATAAGATGGAGGGTTTCCTCTGTTCAATAGAGTGTGTCCCAATTCAGGGGATATGTTCACCGGTAGGAGAGGATGTTGAACAAACATTGGGCAGTTTTCTCATCGAATGAATATACAAATTCCTTTAAAAAAAAAAACAGTGTTACCTTGTAGCACTATGTGCGGTGTGCGGAAGGGAGCTGCTGGGTAATAGGAATGCACACAGAGAAAGGCACGAAGGGGCACTGTCCCCTCTACTCTGTGTGCACAAAGCTGAGGACATGTAGCCACCCTGGTAGCTTTCTGTCCTGAGGTGTGGGCCTTGAGACAGATTCGTGCCTGCTCAGGGATTTCTTGAGTCCTAGAGGAATTTGCCTTGCTCCTTGTCTTTAGACTCAAACGGTACTTGAGGCCTCCCTCCACATTCTCTCAGGTCTCTCTACCAAGCCTTGCAAATGTCGCCTAGGCAGAATTTCCCTGGACCCAGTGTTCCCTGACTGAGGTCCCCGTTTGCTGTGGCTGATTTCAAAGTACCTGGGGTGCTTTGAGGACACTCCCTGAATCCAGGCTTCCCCGCACTGCAGGCAAGAGTTAGAGGCCCTAGGATGTGCCCGGACTGTGGAGAGGGTTCTGTGAGCGACACAGAGATTAGCCGCACTGGCCTGCCCATCTGGATACAAGCAGATCATTTCAAGTTCCCGATGACAGAAGTGTTCTCACCTAGAGCCCTAACCTGCCTCAGGAGACTTCTGCGTTATTCCTAGCTTAGGGACAGTCCGGAAGGCAATGGCTTACTCTGTGGTCTAAGGTGGACCTGGAAATGCTTGTCTGTATGGAGACTCAGCCTGGGGTGAAAGACAGTGTGTACCAGTGACCAGGATTCAGGGTTAATATGGTCAAAGATTTGTTTTAGGATAGGCTTGTGGAGCGAGCCTCCATCTGGCACGAGCATCAGAAGTCCACCCAGGACACTACCAAATTGTCTCTTCTGTGAGTGTGAGCAGCAGAGGTGGCTTGTGGCCTCCCTCTGTGCAGCTAACCTCTTCACAAGTGCTAGGCACAACCTTCTGGTCAGCCCGCAACACCTCCAAGAAGCTGTGTGGATGACCGCTTGTGTTTCTGCCTCTCTCCTCAGTACTCACTGGGACGTGAAGAGAGACACTTCCCGTTAGGAAATACTGCAGCTGTTGCTGTGGGCTAAGTGTCCCCCGTGGACACTCTCCAGGACCTCACTTGGCAGCTCAGCAGCAAGTTAGAATTCCCTCCATGTTCCTGCCCCACTTCACACTTGAGTGGGAAGAGAGGCCAGGCAGAGAGGAGCAGAAGAGTCCCCAAAGCCAAAGAGTGGGAGGACGTACTGGAGAGAGGGGACTTTTGACTCCGGAGTGGGCAGGTCCTGTGGCTTCAGTTTGGTGGCTTAAATGGGGGCACTTCCTGGCTATGGATAGGCTCTTGTGTGTATGCCCTTGCATAGGTTCAGCACCTGTTTCCATGCTGCCGCATTGTGTGCCTCTGTCTGCCTATGCCAGTTTCCCTCTGTCCACAGGTGGATGGCCCAGTGGTGGGTTTTCCCGAAAGTCATTTCACCTGTTTCATCAGGCAAAATGGAAGATGGTACTTCTGGGAATGTGGCCATATTCTTAGGGTACCTCAAGATAGCAAGGCCCCCGAAATTTCCACAACCAAACTCTGCCACCATGCCAGAGAGATTGGAATGCTGCTGACCTCATTACTTTTGGTTACCAAGCAGTCCTGTAAAGTCAATTTCCCCTACGTGGACACTCCCCAGCTCTCTTATTTCTGGGGCGACAGTGGTCCTGATAGAACTTACTGAGTGTCCAAGTTCAAGATGTTTTGTGGGGTGGACAGCCTAGGGATTTTTAAACTGGACCTCTAAGAATGCCTTCAAATTGGCCCTTTGGAGCTGGTGTTTGGCTCGGAGAAGACAATTAATGAAGGAAGCTGGGATGGTGTCCCCTGCAGATGTAGTACTACAACTATCCACCAGGTGGGGTTCCAGGGCAAAGAGTGAGCGTGAGCTGACCCAGCACTAGGAGCTTGAGCGGAGCTTGCCGAGCTCTGCA
>LOEQ01002795.1:84380-95502 GCA_001685075.1 Bramus lutescens
AACCAATGAAAGTAACACATAGACAGATGACCCTCCTACATCAGGGTTCACCTTGCACTAGCCTTGCTTTCTTGGGCTTCCCAGATCCTTAATCTGGCCATATGGCCAGGGTGCTGGCTAACCTGGGGTATACACTTCCTCGGAGGAAATAGGGGTGCTTTGGAAGCTGCAGCGCTGGCTTCACCCATAGAAATTTTCCTTGTCTGGTCTGGCTAGGTTTTCTAGGCCTTCCTTCTTAGAGCTTCTTGCTCTGGGACTCTGGCTTTAGAGAGATGGAAGGTAAGTAGGGCACAGGGTGACTGGTGGCCCTGGGGTGAATATTGGAAACATCACTCTGAGCCAATAACCTCAGAAGCCTCAGAGGTTTTTCCTACAAGGACCTTAGTTAGCCCAGTTTGAATCACACACCAACCCCTGTCTTGCAAGCTGTCTTCTTCTGATTGGACCCCCAGAGTAGGGACAGTTGGCCTGATAGACACCCTGAAGCAGAGGCCAGAGGACATTTTCTGAGCTCCTTTGTTCCTCCCTGGCCTCAGTGGTCAGTGGCACAATTCAAGTTCTCAGAGTTGGGCAACAGAGGCCTGATCCCAAAGGCTACCTCCCAACTTAGCACAGAGCAATCCAGTACCAAGGAGTCTGCAATTGCTTCCTTTGGGTCAGCAGAGATGCCTCTCCTGTTTCTGCCTCTGACCTCTAGACCTCTGGTTAGGTAGAGGCTACTCGAGAACATCCTGTCTGTTTGCCTTCCTTCCCTTCTCCTTCCCTCCCACCCCACTCCTTCCCTTCTTCCTTCCTTCTCTGTCTTCACCCCAACACTTGAATTTAGGGGACCTTACTTCCCTCTGTATTGCAGAGAACATATCCTCACCATTAGCATGACTTCCATCTCAGAGCTCCGCTCTCACTCGGGGATGGGGGCCTCTCTTTGAAACCATTTAGAGTTCTATGAGCAACTCCCAGTGCTGAGGAGAGAGCAGGATGGAGGAGCCCCAGAAGGTTGAACCACAGAAGCACACACATGCATATACACTTACATATGTATGCACACATAGAAGGTTTTGATAGGGAACTGAAACTTTAACACACACAAAACATGGGACTTCAAATTGATTGAATTTTCCTTTTGCAAGTATAGATGTGGGAGTCGGAGAACAATCTGTAAGAGTCTTTCCTTTCACCACTTGAGTCCAACAGACGGGACACAGGCCATGAGACTTGGTGGCAAGCATCTTTACCTACTGGGCCATCTCTCTGACCTCCATGTGTGTGAAATGAAGTATAATACTAAGGACTCACCCAGGGTGTGCGCAACTGTGCAAAGAGCAAGGCCACAGCTCCCACGCAAGGGCTCCCATGGTGTCGTCACCTCTTTTGGATCCCGACAATGCCTTGTGGCTATTGTCCTTGTGTTTACTTTGAAATTACAACAGGGTCCATGCTTGAAGAACCTGGAACAAACACCACACCCCAGACCTACATTTATCTTTGTACGTGTGTCCATAGACTGGTTGCATCACACATGCAGACACACATGCATACACACATGCACGCACACACATGCACACACACACAGCTTTAAAAAAAAAGAAACAATGAGCGATTTGTCCTGGAGCTGTCTCTCTGAGGATACCTACTCTGCTTAGGTACCTGTGTAGATGCTGTGGCCGGCAGACAGCTTTTTAGAGAATGACAGCTTTCACAGTCCTCAGAGAATGACCCACCCACAAGCATTCTTGGCTTTGCCCTCTCCAAGTCATGGTTGGCATCAGACCCAGGGACGCACAGAGCTCCTGTCCCAAGAGCAGTACCCCTGGGAGGGTCAGTTTTGGGGCAGAGACATTGCTGAGTGTCTGTGAATGCTGGTGTTGGCTAGAGCCTGGGGCTGAGTCTGGTCTGAACAGCTTTTGTAGAACAGGGCGTCTCAACTTGGCTTCCAGGTTACTTTGGGAGGCCTTGTTTTGTGCATGTTCCTGCCTGGAGGGGTGAGCTCCTGGCTTCCACAGCTCCTCAAAGGGGTCATGAAGAGATTCATTAGGGTTCTAGGTTTGGGCCACAACAGCAGAATAGTGATAGATAAAGCACACACGTGTGTGCAGGTGCACATGTATGTAGATGCATGTGCATGTGGAGCTTAGAGGTCAGCCTCATGTGTGGTTTCGCAGGAGCCATTCATCTTATTTTTTATTTTTAAGAGGCCTCACTATCTATCTCTAGCTGACGTGGAACTCAACTCTAGACCAGGCTGGCCTTGGACACACAGGGGCCTGTCAACCTCTGCTTTTGGGGTGCTGAGATTAAAGACCTTTGTGCCTGACACATCTTTTTGGTTTAGATTTATTTTATTCTTACTTGTATGTATAGTGTGTGTTTATACATGTGTGTGCAGGTGCCAATGGAGGCCAGAAAAGAACATTAGACCCTCTGAAGCTGGAGTTACAAACAGTCGTGAGCCTCTTGATGGGAGTGCTGGGAATCAAATTTAAGTCTTCTGCAAGAGCGGCAAGCTCTCTTAAAGGCCGAGTCATTTCATCAGTGGGAGCCTTATTTTTTGACATAGCTTTTACTAGCCTGGAGCCCCCCAAGTAGGCAGGGCTGGCTGGCCACGGAGTACCAGGGTTCCTCTTGTCTTTGCCTTTTCAGCTCTGGTATTCTACGTCTTTTAAATGTTTGCTTCTGAGGATTTAACTTCAGGTCTTCAGCATGGCTATAGGTATTACCTCCCTACTCCCTGGGATTGCTTTTAATTCTTTATTTTCCTCTGTCCTTGGCTCCAAGGTCCCTTTTTACAGCTGTCTCTGAGTGCCAGGTCACATGCCCAGGATCCCACATCTGGAAGGCAGAATTGCTTCACTGTAGTCTCTCTCGGAGGTATTATCTGGGCTTGGGAAGAGTGAGGAGGCCTCCCCTGGCTTGGAGACTGCAGAGCCGGGCAGCGGAGTGGAGTCCACTGCAGGTGGACCTGGGGGCTTTGGCATTATCTCCCAGTTTGGGGAGAAGCCACCAGGCATGGTCTCCTTTGGTCCTCCCGAAGCGTGGGCAGCAGAGAATGGCCTCAGTGACAGGGCTCTGAGAGGGTGGGCAGCGGCGGGGTTTGGGGGGAATCCCTGCATTCCCTGCTATGCCTTTTTTGGTGGCCCCTGGGCTAGAAGTTATCTTGCCTCTTGCAGCACCTTAGCGTGGCAAACTAGGAGCTGTGCCTGGGAGGCTGGGAGGAGAGATGTGAGTACAGAGAAAAGTCAGGGCATGTGTGGGCTGCAACCAAAGGACTAAGCATAAGGTGTGTCCCGAGGGGCCGACTGGCAGCATGAATATAGGGTGGGGAGGCTTGACAAAAGACCTGGGGGTCAGGGCTGGCTCTACGCTGGCTTCAAGAAGGCTTAGAAATGATGGCAACAGGGTGTGGGAAGGCTGGGGGCCAGGAAGTGATCTCCATGGCTCTTAGTGCCACTCCCAGGGTTGAGGGCCTCACCTCTGAGGGACAGGGTGATGCCTACCCTGGAGGTGGAGGCTAAGCATCTGGCTTTCAATCTTCTGGCCCCAGGCCTCACTCCCAGGCCGCAGCTCTCAGACGGGCATGTCACTTCCTTAGCCTGGAAGTCTGTGCTGCTTCTCAATAGGAAATCTTACCTCGGGACCAACGGTGGTACTGAGGGGGGTGTTGGGAAAATTCCTCTTTGAACTACTACAGGACCAGAGTGGAGCTTTTACCTTCCTAAGGAGTTGAAGAGGCTGGGGTTCTGCGTGGATGGAGCAGGGCTTCATGTACATCCAGACGACTGCGAGAGAATGAATTCTCTCTATCACCCCACAGGCCTTGCATGCTGGCAACAGGAAGAAGCTTTTTATTGAATGGGTTGTCACAGTCTGAGACCAGATATGGGGCAAGTGAGAGAGGAACTGTCCAGAAGGAGGGTGCTTCAGCAGACCCTTGGCATGTTGTGACAAGGAGAGGCACGGGCTAGCCAAACCAGTCACCCACAGTGAGTCAGGCTTCTGGCAGAGAGCCCCTAGCCCAGGGCGTCTGTGACTCAATCACTGACTGACAGGCTGTGGACCCACAGTGAAAGTGCTGGGAAAGGGTGGCACTGAGGGTGGCCTGCCCTGAGTGCCCAATAGTTCAGTACATCTCCATATTCCGTCCTCTCCTCCGTCATGCTCCACTAACCTCCCAGCATGCCACGGGTGGGATATCCATGCCTAAGGCCAGACCCAGGCCCAGCTCAACACCTCCTACCTTCCTTCCCCTTTCCAAGTATGTTCCCCTTCCTCTGTACCACAGGGCAGCAAGAAAAAGGACCCAGCCAACCAATCACAAAGCCCTAGTCCCTTTCCACAACCTACAGAACCTTCCTTGGGATTGCTATTGTCAAGGGAGGGAGAATTGGAAGCTGCATGAAAGGGCTGTGGCTTAAAGGAAGTAGAAGACTTTTTAAGAGGGAGATGGTGGTAGAACGGGAGTCTCCATACGAGAGGATCCAGGGCAGTCCGCCTCTTCTGGGAAAACATATTATTCCTCCTTGAACAGACAAATTACATGACCAGGCTCTCTGGGCCTACAGGAACCCTCCAGAGATGGTGCTGTTGGAACAGCACAGAAGGACCCAGAGGGAGCAGGGATCAGTGTGGTAGCAAGACCAAGGGCTGTGGGAAGGCCTGGTGGGGAAGATGGTGGTCTTTCTCAGCAGACTGCCCTCCTCCTGCCGGGAGCCATTACCCCAGTTTCCTTGGCACTGGACTAGTTTTAGGGGAGCACTGGAGGAGCAAGCCATGGTAGAGATTCAGTTTTTAGAAAAGTCAAGTCTTTAGTTCCCATTCTCTTCTCTTGGGTCAGCTACAAGCTATCTACTTTGCACCAGCTGTTATTACACAAGCATCCTTCCCAGGTGAGATGGACTCAGGCTGGGACAGAGCAGATTGTCCTCCTTGTCTGGGAAAACAAGTGCATCTTCTGGAGCTAAGAGAACCAACTCTAGAATATTCTCAACTCTAGGGTCGTAGAGTAGTCAGCATCAGGGAGAGTCCAATGGCGACCTTAACTCAACATTCCAGGGCCTCATTTGGGGAGAGCACACCACCTTCCAGAATGTTCTCCAGGCTCCTCCACCTATGGCTCCCCACAGGCTCCTGTTTCCCCCTATAGTGGTGCTAGCCTTACCTGGCTGTGACTGTCCACAGCAGAACAATGAAGTGTCCCCTGTCCTATAGTTGGCCATAGCTCCTGCTAGGCCCCGGCCCTGTGGCCAGATTCCAGATGTGGATCTGTAAGACCACAGCTCATGGAAACAAACCTGCTCCCACCCCAATTCTAGAGTGAGCCAAGTGCAACCTCTGTGAGTGACCTTCTTCTGAGCCTGGTCTCTGGTCAGGGTCCTTTGGTCCTTGAATTGTCCCCCTCCACACACATATGCCTTCTGTTGTGTGCTCCCCATTGTTGTCATGGACCCCCAACTTGTAACTCTCTACTGGGATCCTCATACTCTCATTGTGAAGACCAGAGAAGGTGGACTTGAACTGTGTTGGCTCTCAATGTCCCCTTAACAGATGGAGTAATTGAGTCTAGGGGAGGAAAGGTGATGCCCAGGGAAGCCAGATTCCTCAGAAGTAGGTACAAGAGTCTTTGGGAAGGTGTGACTATACAAAAGAATGCCAAGCTTTGTCTCTGAGCTTTTCTGTTTAACAATAGCCCTCAAGACTGGGTGCATCTCTAGTCAGCTTGTCTGATGAGCTGGGTGACTTCAGTGAAAGAGAAGAAGCTGTGGATCCTTCACACTCCTGGCTGGGTGGTGCAGGTGCCAGACAGGGACTGAAGCAGCTGAAATGGAAGATCAGCTATCTTCCGAGGGGCACTGTAGGGATCCTGGGGAGCTCTGGCTTGTGCCTTCCATGGGAAAGTCCTTCCGTGTTGTGACAAGGCACTGGGAACCAAGCTTAGTAAGCAAACACTCTGACCTCTAGTTATTCAGTGGGTCAGGTGTAAATGGAGACTGATAGCTCAGTTGGTAGAGCATGAGACTCTTAATCTCAGGGTCATGGGTTTGAGCCCCATGTTGGGCACCATTATGTAAACAGAGACTGCTCTTTTGTTTCCTGGCCACCTAGACCTGAATAATCACACAGAAACTATATTAGTTACAACACTGTTTTGGGTCAATGACTCAGGCATATTCCTAGCTAGCTCTTACATCTTAAATTAATCCACTTTTATTAATCTGTGTACTGCCATGAAGCTGCGGCTTACTGGTACAGCATGTTGTTTCTTAGGCAGCTATATGGTATCTCCTAGACACTGCCTTGAGAGAGAGAGAGAGAGAGAGAGAGAGTCTCTCTCTCTCTCTCTCTTCAGATTTTCTACCTAGCTTTACTCTGCTAAGCCATTGGCTGAAAGAGCTTTCTTCATCAACCAGTAAAAGCAACACACATATAAAAGGACATCACACTTCAGTCAGGAATTTGGGGACCACTAGTAGAGTATCTCTGACCTGAAAGCCCATGTGGAGCTGAGGTTTTCCAATCAGCTGCTGGGGCTAGCTGTCACCAGAAGGCTGGAGGGACCAGAAGGATCCATCCCCCAAGGTGGTCCAGCCATAAGACTTGATGTTAGCAAGAAAGCTTGTTCCTTTCTTCAAGAGGGGCCTCCTCCAGGGAGCAGGATTAGCTACAGGGCATCCTCAGAACTCAAAAATAGCTATCTAAGTGAGAACTTGGAGGCAGGTCCTAGCCTCGGAAGTTAAGGGTCATCATTCTGTATTGAGGGGTCACTGGTTCATCGGAGCAAACAACACATGCAGGACACCAGAGGGGAGGCCCTAGGACACACTTTGGAGGATGACCACAACAAAATGAATACAAGGACTGGAACACCATGCCAGAAAAGAGTAGCTGCCCAGCATGAGAGGAGGAAATGAAAGAAAACATTAGATATCCTAAATTAGAAAAGTTGTTTTTAATGTGAAAATTCACTATTAGCAGGAAACCAAATGAATAGGAAACTGAGCATGAGACTTTCCAAGGAAAATGGAATGTGGCAGAACCTAGGCAATGGGTTTGTCCAGCAGGGAGGTGTAGAGAAGGAGGGAAAGAATCGAGCAGCCTGTGTTTGTTTACTTGGTTGATATGCACTGATCGAGAGTGGGTGCCACTCAGTGTAGAGCCTTCACTGAGTTTGTGTGGTGTCCTGGGTTCAATCCCCAGCACTGAAAAGAGGGAGGAAAATGGCAAGGGGAGAAGGAAGAGGAAGGAGAAGACTAAGTGGAAGAGGGCTCAACCTACAGATCATGTATTTATTGATCTCACTGTAAGTCAAATACCAATGGAGTTTTAAAAAATTTTTAATTAAAAGTTTCTATTTGAAACTGTATTTAAATACTTTTATAGGTACTACAGAGTTGGCTCAGCACTTTGGAGTGTGTACTGATCTTGCAGAGGACCCAAATTCACATCCAGCAGCTCATGGCCTCCAACAATTCCAGCTCCAAGGGATCCGACTCCTCTGGCCTCTGAGGGCTCCTGCCCTCATGTGCACATGTGCACACCCATCCACATAGTTTACAATGATGCAAGTAAATAAATATTTAAATATTCACTATTCTCCCCCCCACACACACTTTCTCCTTCTTGTGTTTTAGACAGTCTCACTACATAGCCCTGGATAGCCTGGAACTTGCTATGTAGACCAGGTTGGCTTTAAATTCAGAAATTTGCCTGCCTCTGCCTCCTGAGTTGTTGGGAGTAAAGGTGTGTGCCACTATGCCTGACTATTTATTTTCTATTTCTGTAATCAAAACATAAAATAAAAAGCAAGCAAAAACAAACAAAAAGAAATCACAGGGAATAATTTCTCTGATATGAAGAAAGGTAAAAGCCCTAACATTGACAGTGAGGTGCCTCCAAAATGCTGAGAACTACAAAGTCTCTTGTTCAAGCTTGAAGGAAGCCATTTTAAGTAGGTGAGGAAGAGCCTCTCTACAGAGATTCCTGGCTTTGCCAGGACGTCACTTTACGCAATTGTAAATTTCACCATGAATCAACATGGGCCTTATTTGGATAATCAACAAATTCTAAAGAATAGCTATGATATCATTTGTATGTAGGTCAAGAAGGAGACATTCTTAGACTTGTAAGGACTTATGTAAACTTCTGAAAAATAATGGTCAAAGATCCACTAGTGAGCTGACAAATGAGTCAAAGCGAGAACCCAGGAATGGTAGAGGTGGGACAAAGGACAGAGGCATGAGTAACCCGGCTGGAGGAGGAGGCTGATGTCTAAATCATTGTTCAGAGCCTTGGTTGTGAAATCAGACGCAAACATCAAAAGCCATTCTTGAAGGAAAAGACGTGCAGATTCCATGTGATGATTCTGAGAGGAATGTGAGAAGCAGATGAGCACTGGCCCCTCAGCACTTGTGCGTGCTATGTGTTTAAACATGTATGCACTGTTTTATGTGTCTCTGTGTGCGTTGTGAGCCACAGGAGTGCCCCTAATCTTTGAACCATCCGCCCCAATGCCATACTCGCTATTGACTTCTCAGACCGCGTAGGAGACTATCGCTTTAGATGGTGCGCCCTCTGTCCGCAGCCACAGAGCCTACAAACCTGTACAGAGGAGCTGAGGACAAACAACTGACCGAAAAACCATAAAAGTAAGCAAGGAAATGCAAAGCACTGGATGTTCTAGAAGCAGCACCAAGCACATCACTTTCATAGCAAAAGCAAACATGAAGTGCTGTGGGCAAGTGAAAAAAATTTCAGGTTGAATAAAAAGAAATACCAAAATGTAACCTGCTTGCCAGAACATGAGATGACATGCAAGTATAAAAAATATGGCATGAGGGGCGGGGGCACAGCTGTTGGTGGAATGCTTGTCTGGCATTCCCAAGGCCCTGGGTTCAAACTCAGCATTCAGGGGGTAGAGACAAAAGAATCAGGAGTTGAGGGCCATCTGGGGGCTACAGAGTGAGTTTGCAGTCAGGCTAAGTTATACCTGAGACCTTGTGTCAGAAATGAGTCAGGTGTGGTGGTGCACGCCTTTAATCGCAGCACTTGGGAGGGAGAGGCAGGTAGATCTCTATGAGTTCAAAGCCAACCTGGTCTACAGAGTTAGTTTTAGGGCTGCCAGGGCTACATCTTGAGATTTTGTCTTAAAAACAACAAAAACAAAAAAGCAAAAAAGAAAGAAAAAAAAAGGAAAGAAAGAAATTAAAAGAAAAGTCAGAAAACACAAACCAAAGAAAGCAGGTATAAAATCTTATTAGTGTATGGGATGGAGCTGGAAGGAAAAGAAGAGGATAGAGCTGGAGAGATGGTCCAGTGGCTTAGAGCAGCTTCCACTTTTCCAGGGGACCCAGGTTTGGTTCTGAGCACAGCTCCCAAAGAAACGTAACTCCAGTTCCACAGGATTCAATGCCCTCTTCTGGCTTCCCCAGGCTCTGTGTGCACTTGGTATATAAACATACACGAAGGCCAATCATTCATAACATAATAGAAAACAAATAAAAAACAACTGAAAAAAAGAAGAGTGTTATTTTTATTCTTAAAACACTAATCTATAGTAAAGACACATCCTAAATATCATTAAAAAACAAAAACCCAGAAAGTAAGAACTGACATAGACAGAAGAAACTCAGAAATCGCGCGTCTTGGTGGAAATTTGAACACGTGGCTCTCTGTATGTGAAGACAAAGGTCACTAAAAGCTATAGCAAGTGGGAAGGTGTGAGAGTGGAGATGCCACAGCTCCATCTGAACAGGGGAGAGTGTCTCCCAGGCCTGCAGGATGTCTTTTCTGTGTCAGTAGAGAGGCGAAGACCCTTCTGCTAAAGCCCAGCTCACACTCTCAAGGCCTCTGCCTCTGCTCGGTCTCTACAGCTGCCTGCCCTCCACCCTGACCCCGCAGTTCCCTGACTCATCTGTCCTAAAATTTCCTGCTTTAAAAATCACCTTTGCAAAGAGCCTTCTGTGCCTCCCTGGGATGGGACTTTCCCTGCTGCCTCACCCCGCTGTAAGCCACCACCTCCTCCCCTTATCTCTCTCTGCCTATTTATTTCTACAGACATTAGCTGTGACTTGATGGTAAGTCATTAGAGAGCATTTGCCCTTCTCCCTCTCACTCCCTGTGCCCTTTGCTGAGTTTCTCATCACAGAAAAGTCACTCGGTGGGTGCTCCATGAACTAACACTCTCCCCGTGAGCCATTTAGATGTCTGTCTGTGCGGCTCTCCTTCAGTTCTTGGCTGGGGGCATGGACTGGTTCTGACCATAGAGGACATTTGGAGGTGTCTGGACACACTGGGGTTGCTGTGACAGTGCAGGTGGAGCTTGGGAGGGTATCTCTGGTCACCTAGATGCCATAGGGCAGCCCAAGTATAAAAAGTCACCTTCTTCACGTTTCCAGAACAGAGGCAAGGCCAGCCGATGCTAGGAAATTTAGGGATGGTAAGAAACAAGGTTCTGAAAACCAAAGTTTTAAGTGTTTGCGGGGGTGGGGGTGGGGGTATTAGGGTTTGTGAGAATAAGCAGCCTCAAGGCCTTGGGGCAGAGGAAATGCCCCTTGTAATCTGTCCTGGAGGCAAGACGCTGTTCCACAGATATCAGACACATGCAGAAGTTCTTTTTAAAATCCATCTCTTTATTTACTGTGTGTACATGTGCACGTGTGCCATGGTGTCCCTGTGGGAGCCAGAGGACAACTTGCAGGCTGGGGATTGAACTTCATTTCGCAGGCCTGGCTGGAACGACTTTCTGAGCCATCTCACTGGCCCCCAACAGTAGATTTTGTTTTTAACCTCTCTGCATCAACTGAGAATTTCTTATTTAAAATAAGTCTATGCAGAAAAAAAGTTGGAATATTAAAGCTGCTAAACAAACCTACACTAAAGGCATTCTGGGATATTTTATGAATCTTAACAAAGAAACAATTCAGTCCTAGAAAGATTCCTTTTCAGTCTTACCATCATTATCAGGTTAGAAGCTATTTTGTTTCTTTTTCTCTTTCTTTTTTAATTGAAAATAGTATTTTTCATACAATATATTCCCATCACAGTTCCCCTTCCCTGGATCCTCTCAGATCCTCTCCACTTCCCTATCTACCCAAATCCACATCCTCTCTCTCTCTCTCTCTCTCTCTCT
>LOEQ01002795.1:125868-137615 GCA_001685075.1 Bramus lutescens
CACACACACACACACACACACACACACACACACCGCAGAGCTGGACTAAGTTCCCTCCTTGCCTTGTGAATAACACTTAATAGCCATGGCCTTGTCTGAAATGAGCTTTGAACTTCTATAGGAAGTGCCTACTTTCTCTTGGTTTTCACTCCTCTTGTTCCTTCCCTGAGTTGGTTAGGAAAGAATGGAGTAGGAATTCAATAGCCTCAGCACTCTAACTCCACCTGTAGATGGTTGAATCACATTGTCTGGTTTCTGGTTTTCTTCAAGTCCTGGTTTTCCTGGAAGCCTGAATTTCCTTTCCTTTTTGGTCTACAGAGGGCAGAAGAGCCCCAGAAGGCCCTGAATGCCACTCTTGGCCCTGGGTGGGTTTTCCTACAAATGACGACATCACATCTCCTTATCTGACTCAAGCAAAGAGGCATAGAGAGCTGGGCACCCCAGAACCACACAAAGGCTCTTGGGGCCCAAGTCCTTTTGGTTCTTTCTTGTTCTCTTCTGTGATGGTTAATCTCAGTCATCAACTCAATGAGATATACTCTCTAGGCACATCTGAGGAAAATTATCTTGATTAAATTGAGGCGAGAAGATCCACACACCATGGGCGGCACCATTCCCTAGGCTGGAATCAGGATTGTATAAAAGGGAAAGGTAGAGCAAGCATAGGTGATATTGTTCTTTGGTGTGGGAGTTCCTTATGTTTGTGTGTTGCTTTCATTGGGTGATGCGGGGGAATTGTCTGTATTCTGTCAATCATGTTTTAAATAAACACTGATTGGCCAGGCAGGAAGTATAGGCAGATTAACCAGACAGGAAGTAGAGGCAGGGCAATGAGAACAGGAGTATTCTGGGAAGAAGGAAACTCTCTTTCTGAGTCCTGCCCAGATCACCGAAGAAGCAGGATATGATCTACCCTGCTGAAAAAGGTACTGAGCCATGTGGCTAACATAGATAAGAATAAGTTATAAGAGCTAATACGAAGCCTGAGCTAATGGGCCAATCAGTTTGTAACTTATGGAGACCTCTGTGTGATTTTCCTAGGGACTTAATGAATGCAGGAACCAGGCAGGACAGAAACCCCAACAAGCAAGCCAGGCCCTCATGTTACAATTGGGTAATGAATAAAGAAACTGCTTTGGCCTAGTTGATAGGACAGAACTTAGGTAGTCAGAGTAGACAGAACTGAATGCTGGGAAGAAGGGCAGAGTAGCAGATGCCATGGATCTCCTGCCTGAGCTGGACACTGGTCAGAATCTTGTCAGTAAGCCACAGTCATGTGGCAATACTCAAATGAATAGAAATGGGTTAAATTAAGATGTAAGAATTAGCCAATAAGAAGTTAGAGCTAATGGGCCAGCAGTATTTAAATGAATACAGTTTCTGTGTGATTATTTCGGCTGTAAGCTAGTCGGGCAGCCGGAACAAACAATGGGACCCCTCCTCATGCAACAGTCCTTCTTGACTGTATACAATGTGACCAAGGGCTTCCAGCTCCTGCAGCCTTGACTTCCCCACCATGACAGACTGACTGTACTTTAGACTGTGAACAGTGACAAGTCCTTCCCTCTCTGAGTTGCTTTTGTTGAGGTGTTTTATCACAGTGCATAAACATAACTGTGCTGGATAAAGTCATCTGAGAGGAAGAAACTTCAGTTAGGAAAATGCCTGGTTGTAGGAAGGCCTATAGGACATTTTCTTAATTAATTATTGATGGGGGAGAGCCCAGCCCATTGTGGGTGGGGCCATCACTGGGCTGGTGGTCCTGGGTTCTATAAGAAAGCAGACTGAGCAAGCCATGAGGAGCAAGCCAAGTAAAGAGCACTTTCCCATGACTTCTGCATCAGCTCCTGCCTCCAGGCTCCTGTCCTGACTTACTTTGATGATAAAGAATGATATGGAAGTACAAGCCAACTAAACCCTCTCCAAGTTGCTTTGGGTCATGGTGTTTCATCACAGACATAGAAACCTTACTAACTAAGACGTCATCCTTGAGCCCCTTTCCTCTTTGCCTGCCCTTTTAGGGACTCTGCTAAACAGCAAAGCCTTTTTTGTCATTTTTGGTCAACATTAGGACTCCTTTTATTCAGTTAAGCTCCTCGTATTCCTTACCCTGAGATGCCAACACAAATGCTTTTGACCGTGAAGGCTTTTGTGTGTGCTCTGGCCCAAATGATCAGGCTCAGATCTTTATTAAAGAGTGAAAAATGGCCCCCAAACTTCAGAGACTTAAAAAGCCACTGTTTTATTATACACCACATTTTATGGGTCAGTACTGGCTAGGATTCAGTTTGACAATTCCACTCTTGTGGTGCTCACTGCAGTTGCTTAATGCACACATCTGGTGAAGAGTTTAGATTGGCAACATTCATCAGGCGTTTCCAGCTGACTTCCTGAGAGCAGATAGATGATCCTAGGGGCAGGCTGGGTTCAACTCCATCAACCAGAGTACTTCCAGGAGGCTGTCCCCGAGTGGGAGTCTCCACATCTGAGGGATTCATCCTACATTCAAGGGCGGGATTAGATCCAATTTTGATGGGAAGGCTAACAAAACCTTTCAGTGGGTTTCCACAACCATACTCTCATTCAAGATTTCATCTAAAGACATCACGCTGTGCTCTTGAAGATGAACCTACTGACTTCTAGGTCCTTGATGGTTTTGACTCTCACAGTAAGACTGTGAATTCTCTCAGAGAAGGGGGGAGAAAGGACATGGCCATGTATTGTAGTCTGAAGACTTCAGGAGAGGCCCCAGGAACCGGAATTGATCAAGCGTCAGGCTGACACATCACCCACGAACTGTTCTTGAGGCTTCAGACATACTCTGAAATACCGAGTTAGCTTAAGCTATCTGCCTGACACATCCTGGAGTCACTTGAGAAGGAAGGCTCAGCATAATAGAGCCTGGATCAGTGTAGCCTGTGGACATGTCTGTTTGTCTTGATTATTAATTGAGGCAGGGGGTCCCAGACCACTGTGGTGCCACCATCCCCTGGACCAATGATTTTTGACTGTATAAGAAAGCAAGCTAAGTGTCAGTTACTCCCCACCTAGCAAGCAGCAACCACTACGGTTCCTGTTGTGTATCCTTGGCTGTTGGTGAGTTCGAGGCAATGCTGTGTATAATATAAACAGGCCTGCCTTTGAGCTCTTGCCTTAACTTCTCTTAGTGATGTGCTATAACCTGCAGGCTGAAATAAACCCCTTCCCTTCCTGTGATGCTTTTAGCCATGGTGTTTGTCACAATAACAGAATGAAGCCAGAATAAGGAACTTTTTCCAGTTCAGGGAATGGAAGGTCCTTGGTTACTGAGGGGTGACGTGCAGGAGTGCAGAGCTATAGTGATACAGAGAACACAGTCTTCCAGGAATGGATTAGAAGCCATAGCTTAGTAGCTCCAGGCTTGCACATGGCTGTCATAATTCATGCCAATAATCAGCAGTGTTCAAATGTGTTATAATAACACTGGTAACCAGAGACACTCAGATATATTAAAATTCACACTAATAATCAATAAACCCCATTTCATCCTTTTCAGCATTCTTCATCATATGTTAGCAACCCTTTACTGTCTGCCGCCTTTGAAGAGTGGAATATTGAAAATCTGTTTGGAAATGAGGCTGTGTGGATGAAACTTGTTGACCATGGGCCACATGGCGGGGCTGATTTCTTAGATGCCAGTCTCTTGTGAGTATCTATGTCTTTTCTTTGGTAGTGAGATACCCACAGTCTGCTGTTTCAGCATAAATCCTACTGTAAGAGTGCGGAGCTGGGTGGGGGTAGTATTCTACATTTTACCAAGCACCCCTCTCTATGGTGTGGAACCCATCTCTCATGCTTAGAGAATTTCAGCCTCATGTTATTTAGAGGAGGAGCTGATGCTTTCTTCTGGCCTCCACGGGCATCAGACACACTATCAAGATCTCTGCACTGGATATTCAGGGAGGCAAGCCAGTAAGAGTTGGGCCAGCCTGAGTATCAGCCTCCAAGGATACTCTTAGTATCTGGTGGTCTACTCCAGTTGAAGGGGTGTGGTGGATGCAGGAACTTGGACCATGTTGGGCATTGGTGCAAGTTCCCACGGTTTGCAAATTCTGTCCTGCGACAGGTAGTCTTCCCTTGGGGAAATGCCACACCTGGGAAGGAAGGTGTGGCATTGGGCTGATAGCAGAGTTCCAAAGAAAATGCTCAGTAGGAAAGGAAGGGAGGAGGCTTGTCAGCAGATTCAGCAACAATTGCCCAGTACTATTGGACCCAAAGGGGAAATTAGCTTCCTAAGTGTAATGTGGCCTTCTGGAAGGCAAGTTGATCCAATATATGGTTGCATTTTAAAATCATGTTTTGTGTGTGTGTGTGTGCGCACGTGTGCATGTGTACAAACCACAATGTATGTGTAGAGTCAGGCACATCCCGTAGGAGTCCATTTTCTTCTTCCACCATGAGGGTTCCACGGATCAAACTCAAGCTCATTTTCCCTCTGAGGAATCTCACTGGCCCAAGAACCACAGAGATTATGGGAGGCATAGCAAGGCCATCTTTCCTGTGTAGTAGTTGGAATGAGAATGACCCCTATAGGCTCATATGTTCAAATGCTTGGTTGCTAGTTAGTTGAACTGTTGGGAAGGTTTAGGAGGTGTGGCCTTGTTGGAAGAGGTGTGTCACTGGAGGTGGGCTTTGAGGTTTCAAAAGCCCATGTCAAGCCCAGCCCCCCTCACCGCCCCCCTCTCTGCCCGTTACAGAACAAGGTGAGTTCTTGAGTTCTCGCTCTTGGCTACTGCTCCAGCACCATGTCTTCCTGCATACCACAGTGCTCCCTGACATGATGGTAATATATTCACCATCTGAAACTGTAAGCAAGCCCCAAGTTTATGCTTTCTTTTAAAACTGCCTTGGTCATGGTGTCTTTATAGCAATAGAACAGTAAGTGAGACATTTGGGGACTTAGGAAAACTCTAAAGTCAGAGTGGAGAGGCAGAGTTGAGGGATAGTTTGACAGAATTGAGATGATATCATGGAGTTGGGTTGCAGGAATGGGGGAGAAAGAAACTGTTTCATGAAGTATTCTAGAATGTGAGACAGGCAGAGACTCAGGGAGAGAGATGGGTCAGGGTGAGGTGCTGCAGTTGGCACTCTGAGGGGTTATCTTAGTTGTCATCATTTCTTGTAAGTAAGAGGCCCAGTGACTCAGTCTTAAGGAACAGCTGTCATGGGAACAGAATTCTTTCTTCATGGATCCCATGATACTCACCTAAGCCATCCTCTGGTCAACCGGGAACAAAGGGTAACAGGAGCAAGCACCAGACACGTCTACTTTCTCTGGGACTAAGTGATCTGGATGGGAGCCAACACACAAGCAATTGTTGACAGGCTCTGTCATCAATCTTAGTCCAAGGCTGAAATGTAAACCTGGTATATGGGCAAGGCAAAGCCACCAGATGCATGAGTCAGTTCGCCAGTTTAAACAAGGGCTCAGGAATAAGAAAATGTACTCCATTCTACTCCCCATTCAGACAAAGAAATAGTCCATGTT
The DNA here is from genome assembly GCA_001685075.1 of Bramus lutescens. Classification (NCBI taxonomy): domain Eukaryota; kingdom Metazoa; phylum Chordata; class Mammalia; order Rodentia; family Cricetidae; genus Bramus; species Bramus lutescens. Next base: position 131,396 of record LOEQ01002795.1, read on the forward strand.
CATAGTGGGATGAGGAGGACTCACCCGAAGTCAGACTCAGGCAGAAGTGAGTCTGCCTTTGGAGCTTGGGTTGTGAACAGACATTTCTGCTAGCAGGACCCACACTAAGCTTTTTCACATGAGTGCTTTGGATTTGAACTCAGGACCTCATGATATGGAAGTGCTCTTATCCAATGAACAATCTTCCCAGTCCCAGGGAATCAAACTCTTTAGAGAGCTAATAAAAGCAAAATATAAATAATAGCAATAATAATAAATTGAAGCAATAATCTAGACCCAAGCCTTGGTTATTCCTATGAAAACCTTCAGGTAAGGCTATGCCAGGAAGCAAGAGGGCAGTAAGAGGGAACCGTAGCAGCAGATTGGAGCCTGGGAAGTCTAACAAAGTCACTGCTCTATTGTTGGTGCCTCTGCTGAGCTGGCACAGCTGCACACGCAACAGGATTAAAGTTCTGTGAAGCAGGAGGAGTCACAAAGGGAGCTGAGGTCTATGCCACTGGCCACTCCAGCAAGGTCAGCCAAAAGATGCTTAGCAGCTTGTACCTGGCACTGCACTGACCTTTGGTGTAAACACATGGCTACTCCTTCCCTATTGTCCTTTAGACCCCACATCAATGTCCTGTGGGGTCGCTTACTGAAATTCAGTTTTCTCAGTGTAGCTGAGTGGTCACGGTACAAAGCCATCATAATAATTCAATAAGAGAGAACAAAAGCAGAATGCATCCAGTAGTTAAACCATAAATTCTCAGAGACCAACAAAATAAACTTAATGAAAGTAAAAGGGAAGAACTAATACAGATCAAAGAAAGACTTAATGAATTAGGAAATGAAGACTCAACAGACTTATTAAGCAAAGTCAAGTGCTTATTTGTATAAAGTAAGAAATCCCGTGGCTGCTTATAAAACAAAAGTGTTCTCACAAATTACTGAAAATAAAAACAGCACAAAATCCTAGAAAGTGACTTCTAAAATGAAGACAGCAATAAATAATTGGAAATTGAAATAAATAAATAAGTACTAGTTCCAAAACCACAATGAACTTAATGACCAGACAGATACTTCAATACATGCTCAGTCAAGATCAAAAGTCACGCTGAAATTAACACCACTATCACGGTAAGGAAGCTATACCATGTTCATGAATCAGACAACTCAATTTAAGATCTTAAATGCCTCCCAAATAATTTACAGATTTAAAATAACTCAAATCAGAGCTGGAAATATGGCTCAAAGGCTAAGAGCACATGCTGCTATTGCAAAGGACCTGTGTTCAGTTCCCATCACCTATTTGTTGCTCCAAATCCAGGGAGTCCAACATCCTTTTCTGTCCCAAGGGCATTGCACTCATGTGCTCACACTCACAGAGGTAGATACACATGCCCATAATTAGTTTTTTTTCTTGAAATAAACTAGGTGTGGTAATGCACACCTTTAATCCCATTATCTGGGAGTCAGAGGCAGGTGGATCTCTGAGTTTGAGGCCAACTTGGTCTATAGAGCTGGTTCTAGAAAGTCAGAACTACATAGAGAAATCCTGTTTCAAAGCCTCTTCCAACAAAAAGGTTTTTCTTCCTTTCCTAAAATAATTTAACTCAAAAATCTCAGCTGAGTGTTTGGTGGGGATGTGAGGAAGAGATAGTAGAAACTGACTAGTGAATTTTAAAATTTATATGGGGAAAAATATCAAACACCAACAATAACCAAAGGAATTAAAAAAAACTTGATAATGTGAGGGGACTGGGTGATTTGGTTTTCTGGCTGAAAATGGTAAGAATTGAGCCTGTGTGGGATGGTGTAAAAACAAACATGCTCACCAATGAGATGAGAGCTGCCAGATTGCTTCCCACAGAGACACTGGGGATGCAATGTTCTCAACACTTTGAACTAGGACTATGGGATATCTTTAAGCAAAAGCAGCAAGCCTTGGTTCCTACGTCAAGCCATAAAGAATTAGCATGGAAGCCATTCATAGACTCACATGTAAATGACAATATCCTAATGCTTCTAAAAGAGAACACAAATCTTTGAATCGTTGCATTAGAAAAGCTTCATAGGTCACAAAAAGCAAAAGTATAAAAAGAAAACTGGAATCAAGCAAAAGGAAGCATCTTGCTATTTAAAACCATTCTAAGGAACTCAAAAGACAGGCTATGGCTGATGTCCTACTAGGCCACATACGGAATTCTTTTCCTAATAAGGCAAAGACTGTGTGAAAATGGATACATTGTTTGAATAAACACAGCCTAAAACATAGTATTGGTGAAGAGGGGTGTGCACAATTGCTCAAAAAATCATACACCAGGAATATGCAAATTAAAACCACACTGAGATACCGCTATGTGAATACTAGAATAGTTAAGATTAAACAGAAGTGTGGCCAGCGGGAGCAAGAACACGGATCACATGCAGTTCCCTCTCTGAGCATAGTGTGTACCAGACAATGTCAGAGCCATTTTGGAAAAAGTCAGTTTCCCATAAATTTTTGTCCTTCCCATTCAATCCCCGAGTGTCAAATTGTTTATACTAAGACAAACATGTGACATGTCCACATACAACATGTGTTAAAAGTTTATAGCAGTTTTGTTTGTAACAGCTCCTGAATTCATTTCCCAAAGCCATCATATGTTAGTAGTATGACCACAAACTTGGTGGCTTTATTCTCTGACAGTTATGGAGATGAGAAGAAGTCCATACCCTGCTTCTGTGGCTGAAATGAAGGGTTGGTGTAACAAGTCTGTGTGGACACTCTAGGTAGCAGCCTGTTACTTCTGTGGGACAATGGTCTTGTACCCTGTAAAGATTTGTCATTTATATTGGTTTAATAAAATGCTTATTGGCCATTAGCCAGGCAGGAAGTATAGGTGGGGTGACTAGAACATGAGAATTCTGGGAAGAGGAAAGGTTCAGTCTGCATTCATCACCCAAATGCAGAGGAAGCAGGATGAGAATGCCTTGTTGATAAAAGGTACCAAGCCACGTGGCTAACACAGACAAGAATTATGGGTTAATGTAAGATTTAAGAGTTAATAAGAAGCCTGAGTGAACAGGCCAACCAGTTTATAATTAATGTAGGCCTCTGTGTGTTTCTTTGGTACTGAATGGCTGTGGGACCGGGCGGGACAGAAAGTGCTGCCACCATCCCTTGGAATGTGGCTGCATCACTCCATCTCCTGCAGATTCCTCTCTGTTGTGTCTTCAGTCCACCCTTTCCTCTGACTATATGTTACCCCCATCTGCATTCCTCTTACAAGGGTAAACTAGATTGCATGTAGGGTCTGCCCCACAGTTCAGGGTACCCCTAATCGCAAGATCTGTAGTTTAATCCTCTCTGTGAAGTTTTCTCTGTAGTAACATTTGCAGGTTCTGGGGATTAGTGTGAATAACTTTCAGGGAGTGATTTTGTTTTTGAACTGGTCATCTACAAGAGCAACAAGTGCTCTTAACCACTGAACCCCCAACGATGCATTTTTAGTTTACTTAATAAAATTGATTTAGTATCACATAGAATTTTAACAAAATAATGTAAAAAGGGAAACAAACAAATAAAGAAAACATACTTGTGAGTGGGCCACTGGGAAAGCTGTCATAGGTTTGAGAAGCCAAGAGAAAGAATAAGGTGCTGAGAACAGAGCTCAGAAATAGATCAGTTGCCTAGCATGTGTGAGATACTGGGTTCAAGCCCCAACACCACACTGGACAAAAGAATAAGGAAAGTGAGGGAAGAGGAAAGAATGGGGAAAGAAAGAAAAGGAAGAAGAGAGGGAGGAAGGGGGGGCAAAGATGGAGGAGAGGAAAGAGAAAGGAAGAAAAGAAAGAAGGAAAGAAAGAAAGAAAAAAAGAAATCTGAGCACCATCATGCACATTGGGTTTTCTAGGTACTTAAGAAGATGAGGCAGGAGGATTATTTGAGCCCCAGAGTTTGAAACCACCCCAAGGAACAAAGAGGATCCTGTTTTTAGAGCAATGTAAAACAAAATTAAGCGAGTGGTGCCAACAAGTGGTACCCAAGCACAAATGACTCCCTGTGTGTGATGGGTTGCCAGCTTGACACACCTGGGAAGATGGAACCTCCCTTGAGGAATTGTCTCCATGGAATTGGTCCATAATGACCTGCATTTGTGTATTAGCACTGAGCAACCAGATTCTGAGCTAGTTGTCTCTGAGCCTGGGTTCAAGCCCCAACAATTCAATGAGAAGATTAAAGAAACAAAACAACGAAGTGAGGGATGAAGGAAAGAATGAAGAAATGCTGTCAATTCCTAACCTACTTTGAGAAACAGTCTCCAACTCCTCTTGTTTCAGTTTCCCACATAGGGTCCTAGGCAGCCTGGAGCATCTGCCTCTCAGTCAGCTGAAGTCTTAAGCATCTATGTAAGAGGTCCAGCACAAAATGTTTCAGCCTCCAGATACTGTTCCCATCCTAAATGAGACCCACAGCATTGTGGAACTGAGACAAGCCCCTCTGTGCCCTAGCTAACCCCCCAGAAAATCAAGAATAATAATAACAAAAGGTATTTATTCACTAAGCTTGGCCTTAGAAAGTCCAAACCCGGACAGATGTTTATAAGGACTCAGTGTAAGTTAAGATGACGTTTCCCATTAGTAAGGGAAGGGCAGGATATCTGGTGAATGCTGTTCCCACAATTGGCTTATTTTAAATAAAAGTTGTAGTTGGGGACCAGCAGGATGGCTCTTCAGGTGAAGGTGCTTGCTGTCAAGTCTGATAATTTGAGCTCAATTCCTGAGACATACATTGTGGAAGGAAAAATCCTACTCCTGAAAGTTGTCCTTTGACCTCATCACAAACATCATGGCACATGCCTACCCTCCTAATAATTAAATTAGTGTCAAAAATTTAAAATATAAATCCATAATGTGGAATTACTATAATAAAAAGTGAAAAGCACTGGGTGGTGGTGGCACACACCTTTAATTCCAGCACTCAGGAGGCAGAGGCAGGTGGAACTCTGTGGGTTTGAGGCCAGCCTAGTCTATAAAGCAAGTTCCAGGACAGCCAGGTCTACACAGAGAAACCCTGTCTCAAAAAACAAAACAAAATAAATAAACAAATAAATAGAAAAGTGAAAAGCTAGAGAAAGCAGCATGGGAGTGTTTTTGCAACAAGAGTGTGGGAGTCAATATTCTGTCTATAAGGAGCTTTTTAAAATCAACAAAGAAATGAATAGCTTAATTATAAACACAGGCAAATTAACAGCAGGCAGCTCATGAAATGACAAAAAAGCCCAAAACCCAAACTCAACCCTACAAATATATCCAACTCATTAGAAATCAGTGCGAAATGAGAGCTCTTCCACAGAACAGACTGGCAAAGGTTAAAAGGAAGGACGTCGTCCCGAGCTTGGGCGCTTTTCTAACTTGATTTGAACACAAATTGGTGAAGCCTTCTCCAGGGCTTGCCATCTGTCTCCATTAAGTATTAAGGTTGTGTAAGTCCTCTGACTTAGTGTTTCTGCTTCTGGGATGGAATGTTTGCTACAAAGAACTGGAGACCTCTGAGTAGAATGATGGGTGGACACAGAGTTTCCTTCTGTCCCCTCCCCCAGCCTCGCTAGGCTGACATCAAGTTAAAAGAGAAGTTTCAGTGAACGAGGAGCTGACAATGCAATAGAGTTGTCAGCTGTGCCTCAGGAGTTGGAGATGCACAAGCAGAGGAAATACAAAGTGGACGCATATGCCCAGTTTTGCTCTCCCCAAATCTCACCACGCTGCAGTAGAAGATAGTTTTAAAAGGCCTGAGCTCACCTCACTCCAGCATTGCACACTGGAGGGTGAGGCAGGAAGGCTGCAAATTCAAGGCCTTCCTGGCTACACAGGGAGACCTTGAGTCAATTCACAAGGGTAGAGGTGAGAAGAGACAGGAGAGGACTGTGTGCCTCTAGGCTGGAGGATGGTGGGGGAAGGTAAGGATCTGGGCAGATCTCCGGAGGATGAGACTCACCTGAATCCTCAAAACCCAACTACCAAGGTACCTCTGGAAGCAGACGAGGGAAGGAATGTCTGTGGCAACTGTAGGTGAGCGTGTGAGAAAGCTGTTTGAGACGTGGCTTTGCAGTCTGGAAAATGATCTACATTAGCACAGTTTTGGTTTTGAATGAGTGAGTTTATTAAATACACAGCAAGCTGAAGTAAAAGAGTAAATAGAAAGAGATAGATGATAGATAGATAGATGATAGATAGATAGATGATAGATAGATAGATA
>LOEQ01002795.1:137643-150928 GCA_001685075.1 Bramus lutescens
AGATAGATAGATAGATAGATAGATAGATAGACAGACAGACAGAAAGACAGATAGGTAGAGAGACAGGTAGACAGACAGAGCAAAATATGATCAAATTAGGTGCTCAAAACATTCAGCAAAATAGCTGGAGAGGTAGGCTTCATCAGTCAGCTGTGGCCCTGATAGGGAGAGCCCCACAGAACAGTCTTCCCTCTGGTGAGGTTTTCAAGTAAAAGAACAAATAACCACAGGAAGGTGACATCATCCAATGGTGGGGGTCTTATATACACTCAGCAGAGCCAGCTGGGGAACTTGAAGCAGTCACCTGGAGTTTGGGGTGAGCTTTTCCTCCTTGACTGAACTCCCAGCTTCCCTTTCCCACGTCAGGCACTTTGCTGGAAATCCTTTTGCTTCTAGCTGGTCTCAAAGACATACTGTTTTGACTCTTGGTCTGTCCTTCTGTCTCAGACTAAGAGAGTCCAGCCCAGCCACAGACAAGGGCCCTTGGAGGCACTTCCAGACAAAGGCGCTTGGATCTCAAATCGGGCAGGACAACTTCCGGCTTCTCAGTGCCCTCAACCAGCACAGGGCATTTAAGTGACACACGTGCATTACAGATACACTCAGGTCTCTAGGTTTCCTCCCCACACCTGCGCTCCTGTGTGCCCACCCATCTCCTACCTTGCAGCTGACAGCAGGCACGGAGACGGCTGTAGGCAATTCCTGATTTATAGCCATGTCCTGCCAGGTTCAGCCTCTGTGTCCACCTTGCCGTACCCTCTGCCCTGCAATCTCCCTCTTCTGTGATGTCATTTAGAGTCATTCCAGGTGACCCAGAATAACTGCCTTACCTCAAAACCCCGAGTGTAGTGTTAGCTGCAGAAATCTCTTTACCAAATCAATGTTAACACACAGGTTCCACGGGCTGGCATGTAGGTATCTTTAAAAGGCCATTTTCAGCCTTCCACATATAACAAGTAGAATTTATCAATTCTAGAATATTTTAAAATATTTATTATTATTTTGGATTTATTTTTGTTTGTATGTATGTGTGTATGTGTTTACTCGTATGTGCACATGTATGCAGTGCTCTTGGAGGCCAGAAGAGCACGTTGGATCCCCTGAGCTAGCGTTTGCTGGTGCTGATGAGCAGCTGGATGTGGACTCTGGGAACCAAGTCTGGGTCCTCTGAGGTGCTAAGCCATCTGTCTCTTCAGCGCTATCCCTGCACCTTAATCAGCCTTTTGTGGTTGCTTTCCTTCTGTCAGGGATAAGATGGGCAATTGGCCTTGGGTCACTCACTTCTTTGAGTCCTCTTTGCTTTTCCACTTCTAGGTTTCTGGATGTTTCCTGTTCTTGGGTTGTTCTCTGTTTAACCTAGAGACAGATTTTTGTCTTACTCTTAATCCCTACAATTTGTGACTCAGCATATCTGAATGTGCTGAAGGGGAAAGCCAGGGTTTGTGTTCACATAAAGACAAATCAAGGGCTGGGTGTAGGAGAGCACATGTTTAATCCCAGCACTCAGGAGGCAGAGGCAAGTGGATCTCAGTAAGTTAGAGGACAGCTGGGTCTACACAGTGAGTTTCAGATCTAGCAGGACTACACAGCGAGACCCTGTTTCCTTCCTCCCTCCCTTNTTCTTTCTTTCTTTCTTTCTTTCTTTCTTTCTTTCTTTCTTTCTTTCATATATGCACAAGATGCACAAGAATATGTAGGTGTGCAAAAAGATGGAAGCCACCAAGTGTTCACCAACAGATGAATGTGTAAACTAAACCAAAAGTGTACACGCAAAAAATATGAAAGTGCCTTGAAAAGGAAAAGGATTCTGACACACTAGCACAAGGATTGCTTTTGAGGACCTTGCCCCAAGTGAAATATCTATCCAAAAAGGACAAATATGTACAATTCCATTTGTACAAAGTACCCAGAGTCAAATATATAGAGACGGGAGGAACACTCATGTCTGGGCACTGGAGGTGGGGAGAAATGCTCAGCTACTTTCTGATGAGTTCAGGGTTTCAACTTGAGCAGATGAATGTCATCACAAAGTTGAACACTGATGGTGAACATAGAGCAATGTGCACATGATCAAAGCCAGAGCAGTAAACTCTGCACATCTGATGTTGTGGATATTTTACTACAATAAAATAGATTGCAGTTTAAGCTGAGCATGAGGGCACATGCTTATAATCCTTGCATTTGGAGACTGAGGCCTTGGGTGGGGGATTCCTGCAAGTCTGAAGCCAACCTGGACTACATCATAAGTAGGGAAACTTTGTTTCAAAAATCCATGTCTCTAGGTTCCTCTGGCTTCAATGCCAGCAGCAGTCCTGTTCTTATGCCCTCCAAAGTGAAGATTTCAGACAGGGCACAGTGGTGATTCCATCGGCCAGGAGTTGAGTAAGAATGACCATGGCAGTTATCTTTAAGGGCTGGGCCACTGGAGTTAAGTCATGAGCCAGTGAGTATATGGGCAACAGAAATTGGACTTAGTGTTTTTATTTTATTTTATTTTATTTTTTGTGGAAGGATGCATGGGTGGGAGAGTGGACCTGGGAGGAATGGGAAGCAAGTGTGATCAGGGTGCTTTGTACTTGAGGCTAGCATGGGTTCTCTGTCTGTCTGTCTCTCTCTCTCTGACACTTTCTCTGTGTCTCTGTCTCTCTCCTGCCCCTTCCCCTGCACCTTCCCCGGGTGGCACTTCAAGGAAAGTCGCACATTTTCCTCAGAAATCCATTTTCATCAGAACTTAGTCTAAGATGCAAGAATATTTATAGGGTTTAAGTATCCCAAGGTTGAAGAGTTCATCAAAGGAGAGAACAAAACCCACTGCACATGCTTCCCCGGAGAGCAAGTCTTGAAGCTGCTGTAATCTGACCTAGCTAGCAAGGACCACTATCAACTATTGTCCCTCACATCCTGAGCTGACCCTTCTGGAGTCGGCTACTGTCACTGTCTTTCTGTCTTGACCAAGCCAGCTGCCACCGTTATCTTTGCACCCTGTCCCAGGCCTTGGGCTAGCCCACTCTTTGTTCTTTATGTCCTATCCGGGGTGCTGGTCTGTCAGCTCCTCCTGGAACTGGCCGATTGACTGCTTGCCTAACAACCAGAAGTTTCTGGCTCTAGTACAATGGATCTCAGTCTGTGGGTCATGGCCACTTTGAAGTCAAACGTCCCTTTTACAGGGGTTGCCTAAGAACATCAAAGGGCACAGATACTTGCATTATGATTCATAACAGTAGCAAAATTACAATTATGAAGTAGCAATGGAAAGAATTTTAGTGTTGGGAGTCACCATAACGTGAGGAGTGGAATTAAAGGGTCACAGCATTAGGAAGGGTGAAAAACCCTAGCCTAGTATAACACATACTCTGTACCCAACTCACTGTAGATCAATACAATCATATTCTGAGCTGATACTTTTTTATTTTTAGGTTTCATAGCTGATGTTATTGAAAAGCCAGCACAGAAAATACCTGGCCTAAGTTGTGAATCTGAATGAGGGAAGGATAATCCCTCATTAGTGAACAGACATTTGCTCACGACTTCCCAGAAAGAGTTCACAGAGCACCACATGGGACAGAATGACGTGAGCTCACAAGATGCTGAAGGAACCTGGGAATGACACACTGAAGCCGAAGCTCAGATAGAAGCAGCAGGCACACAGCAGTGTGGACCAGTCTATGGGGACAGCCTCGTAAAAACAGAGATGCTTTGAGATGCAAGCTTCCTCAGAGCGGTCTGTGGTTCTATGAATTTGGGCAAGAATTCATAAGTGTATTGGCAAAGCTAGGCAAATCATACAGGAGAGGCATGGACAGCAGGAGAGACCAGAACTGCTGGGAGAGAAGCTGGTCCCATCATACTCTCTGACTTGCTCACATCTGGCAACACTGACTCAACTGTTAGAAGATTTGCAGGGGGCAATGGTCGGAGAGAGTTACTGCCAGAGCAGGAAGTAAAAATTCTTAAATTGGATACATCTAGAAAACAGAACATACACAAATTGTTGAGATGTTTGTAGTTAATTTAAGATAATTTGCCAGAAAAATTATCTTAAAAATTGCAAATGTTCTGGAATGGGGGGGTGATAAAGAAGGGCAGTAAATTTCCACCAGATTTTGTGATTGCTGTGTTTTTAAGTTAGTATCTCACTGTGCCAGCCTGACTGCCCTGGAACTCACTATGTAGCCCAGTTTGGCCTTGAACTCAGAGATCTGCTATCCTCTGGCTCCAGAGTGCTGGGGTTAAAGATCACCAGGAGCAGGAGCAGCAATCACTAGATTTTTTACTTGACTTTACCTGTGTGTGTGTGGGGGGGACAGAGATCAAAGTGAGATATCTTTCTCTATTGTTCTCCATTTTTTTGTTGTTGTTGTTACAGGATCTCTCAGGAGCTCACCAATTTCACTAGATTGGCTGGCCAGCGAGCTCCAGGGATCCCCATGTCTCTACCTCTCTAGGGTTGCAGGTGATTACCACAGCACCAGGCCTTTTGCATGGGTGTGGGGATTTGAAGCATGGATCCTCACGCTGGTGTGGCAACCACTGTACTGACTGAGCCATGACCCCAATGTTTCTCTTGACTTTTGAACTATTTAGAGGGATTGGAGATGTGGTTTGATGGGAGAACATTTACTCCCAATCATGAGTGAGGCTCTGGGTTCGAGTCTTCAGTACTGCTAAGATTATGTTTAGCACGTAGTTCTGGCTTGAGGAAGTGTTTTTCTTTTAACAATGCAAAGAAGTTTATTGCAGCATCATTGATGAGGTAAAATTCCTATCTGAGGAGATGATGTATGCTGCGTCACATATGCAGCCCCTCTGCAAACCAGAGGTACAGTTTCCGAAGACAACAGAAACCAGATCTCCTTTCCCAGAGGCTGGGGCTGGACTGTGTGCACCTCCCTCTGTGCATCTCCTGCTGCATGCTGGGATTGCCTGGCCTGAGCATGCACAGGTCTAGTGCACACTGCCCCGCTGCTGTGAGGTCATCTGTGCAGCTGCCTGGTATGTCTGGACTGTGTTTGGTGAGTTAAAGAAAAAAGGAGGATGCAGCCGAGGAAGTTGGGGGTATGTGGGTGTGGGAGGAGAGGGGAGAGGAGGGGAATACCATCAAAATTCATTGTATGGCATTCCCAAAGAACTAATCAAATGAGTGAAAGGGAAAAAAATCTCACCGGATAATCTTTGTATAGTTAGCTATTGTCATTTTTGTTTATTGAAGTGCTCAATTTCCTATATGCATTCTGAAACTATAGGTTTGAAAAGCTAGAAGCTAGATAAGAAATACCCATACATAGACTTGATCCTGATAGTTGTCAAGAAATAAAAGAATTTTTTTTAAAAAAATATTTAAAACAAAAAAGAAGACTGCCGAAGAAGGTTCTAGATTCCTAGGTAGATTAATTCACATCTTGATAGGTGTTCTGGGGAAGGACAGAACCTTCTAGATGGAGCAGGAGGCAATGCTTAGTCTTGGTGGGTGAGGCTGGGCTTGGGAACCTGCAGTAGGGGCCCTAGTGTTGTAATAACACAGTAACTGCTCTTGGGTGACAGATGCATAGAGGTAAAGCTTGTTGGGCTATGTGTCATGACACCACCACACTTTTGTGACAGACAGACACGCTTTTGTGACAGACAGACAGACGCACGTCTGCTTGAGGAAGAGCCAAGGGCTAAGGTGGTCTCATTCATCACAGCCCATTCTTGTCATAACTGACCCAGACACAGGAGGCGTGCCACAGCTCTCTGAGATAGCTTTAGTCCGCTTCTGACCTACATGCCCCATGCTCCACTAGCTTCTCCCAGGCCTCATCTTATAAAGACACCACACTTTGGCACCACCTCCACCAGCATGGGAATTTGGGGGAGATTGGTCAGATTCAAATCATACCAAAGGGCCATGAGTTGGGCAAGACTCCAGAGCCTTGGAAAAGTGGGGAGACCCATCTGGCAGGGAAAGAGAGGAGATGGCAGGGAGAACCCACCTACCTGGAAAGGGGTTTAGGGCAGTGCTGGAGAAACGGGGCATTTCCTGGCTATGCAACCACTTCCACCCATCTCATTGCCACCCCAGGGAGCCTGCCAGCTGTGTGATTATTCTAGAAATATCTGTACAATCTTTCCCTAGACCTTTTCGTTTTGGCAGCTGGCTAGCTGCCAAGGTTAGGCTCAGTGTAGCCGGAGTAGTTGGGATTAGGGTTGAGTCTGAGGACAGGTTTAGCGCTGAGTCTGAGCCAGGGTTAAAGTTTAGTGTGAGGCCACGTTTGAGGTTTGGTCTGTCATTGGGGTTCAGGTTTATCAGCACACACTGGTTTCTGATTAGGTCTCATTTATTTCTTTGTCACTTACATGCAGAAAACAGATCAAAGTTTAGCCAGCTGGTCTCCTCTCGGCTGCTGTCTGTATTCACTTGTCTTTCTTGGTCTCTTCCAGTTGGTGCCCCTCTCTCTTATCCCTCCACTCACACACATATAGAAGTCTTTCTCTCCTAAGTCTCCAGCTAGCTCCTCACCCCATTCTCTTATTTTGATGGGGATTGGAGGAGACCTCACTATTATCCCAGGATAGCCTTCAACTCACTATCCTGCCTCCTGGATGGTCTCTCTATTCTTATTAGCTAGGCACTCAGGCAATGAGCAATAGCTTGGGCTATGAGGAAGGGACCACACCATATGAGGCAGTAGTGGTGAGGCTGCCATCACCGGCAAGAGGTAGCTGGGATCCCTGTCCCCTTGGCTATCTCCACAACAAGAGGCCAGTGTTTTCTCCCTTATCCATGCTGGGATTGCTGCCTTACTCAGCACCCTGGAATCCTGGCCCATACAATACCTGGGCACTTTCGAGGCAGGTAAGTGAAACTTTAATCCCAGTGTTCCTTTGGTTCCTGATCCCCCCAGCCACCATGGTCTCAGCTGGACCACTCCCTTGCCATGTCCCCAGCAAGTCACTGAAGGACTTAGCATCCTGCCCAGCTCAGCCAGCTCGGTGCAGGGTGGAGGGAGTGTGAGGGGGGGGCACAGAGCCAATGATGTATCCCTGTCACTGCCACTTTTCTGGGTGCACACCTTCCTGGCAATGGCTCTTGGGCTGCCTTCCAGTTTGGCTGTCTTCTTCTTAGCCTTCACTCATGCCTGGACACGCAGGAGTTTCAGGGGTGCTCCACAGATGCTGAACCCAGCTGCTTCCAAGGCAGCCTGGAGAGGGAGGGACCACATTTGCTCCTTCAGTTGGATCCCCTCTCTTTCCCCTCCCCTCCTCTTCCCTTCTCCCCTCTCTTCTCCTTCCACCTTTTCTCCTTTTCCCTTCTTCCTTCTTTTCTCTTCCTGTATTTCTCTTTATCATCATCTTCCCTTCTTTCCCATCCTCTCTTCCTCCTACACTCCATCTTCCTCCTTCTTCCTCTCCCCCAAACTTTCTCTCTCTCCTTTTGTTTGCCTATCCTTCCCGCCTCTTCTATGGCCCATCCTCATCCTTCCTCTACCCACGTCAGTACATCTCCATCCTGCCTTTCCTCCAGCTTCCATGCCCAGCCCCACTCCTGTAGCTTTCATTGCTTGCAGACCACCCTCCCCACCATCCCAGAGCAGATCTCCTTCCAAATTCTTTCACGATGAAGACCCAGCACAGATACTCACTGGTGATGCTGAGTAAAGCACGATTAATAAAAACTCAGAGACAGATGTTGGGGTTTAAACTAAAGGCCAGAAAAGGTTCTGACCTTCAGGCTGAACCCCAGTTTCTGTCTCTGGAGTTTTATTAATTGCACTTCAGGTGATAATTGGAGTGAATGGCCCTCCCTTAGTATCCATCACCCAATTATCTCCCTATAGAAAATCTCATCACTGAATCATTCCTTGGAGCTCCAGCAATTTAAAAACCATGTGCTCTAACTAGGCAGGGACCAACACAATTTTAGGTGCTGAGAATGTATGAGTAAGACAAATACCTGTCCTTTGAGAGTTTAGAGAAGAGGGGATTTGGCCCCCCTTTCCACTTTTTCAGAGCTGAGAAAGACGGAGTAGCAGTGTACTGTCACGGTTCGAGGCAATACCAGAGAATGACTGAGGATGCAGCTCCCACTCAGCTCTCTGAGACAAGGTCACAGAACTCACTGTGTAGCCAAGAATGGCTTTGAACTTCTCGTCCTATGCTTCGTAAGTGCTAGGGTTACAGGCCTGTGCCTCCACAGCTGTGCTGTGCTGCACTGGGGAGACAACCCAAGCCCTCTGCCAGCTCAGCTCCAGCCCTGGCCTGCTCTCTTGAAGATGAGGAGTTTGCGATAGAAGAAGCAACTGGTAAGGACTTCTGGGATCTGTAGATCAACCGTGTGATGCCGAGGGATTAGGTGTCTATCTCAGGGAAGACAGTATCAAAGAGGGGACATCAGAGTACCAAGAAATCAGCTCATGTAGACCTTAGTGATGATTCTTAAATACAAAGGAGAAAAAGGTGAGAGGCCATATGGGCCTAGTTGGTGGACTTGGACTCGAACTCTTGGCAGTTAGAGAGCCACAGCAATTTCTTCAACATGGAATGATTGGGTTGCAAAATGATTTACCAAGAAATAAGTCACCATAGTGTACTGCCAGCTTCATCCTCTGAGGGCTGAAAATCCGAAGGCTATAGGCAGGCATTCTCTGCATCCACAAGAGCAGCTACGCAGATTCCAGCCCTTTGAAGACCAAATTCAAGGCTACTGTGTCTGAGCACAGTGGAGGCCTGTGGGGTGAGGTTCTTGTGCATGTGACCAGGGACCAGGGAGAGGAATACTGGAGGTAGTCACATGACCTTATCCTCAACCCTTCAGTGGCTCCTCATGTCTTGTGATGGAATACAGGAATCTATTTCATGGTCTGTGCCCTGAGTAGTTGTGTCCTGTGTTCTCCAGGCTACGGTTCCTGGAGCTTCCACCCTTGGAGGTTGAGCAGGGGTTTCCCCAAGGAGGCTTCTGAGCTAGGGACAGGGAAGCTTGGTCTTGTCTCTGGGTCACCCTCAGAAGCCCTGGCTGTTGGGCAGGCACCGTTGGGTGGGGCGCTTGGCAAATTGGAGCCTATAAAGCACTTAACAGCATAAAGGATGACAGGGGTAAGGAATGCAGCATTAATCCTGTCCTCTTGAGTCAGAGGAGGAGCTGGGGAGGGGACAGTCCCTAGGCACTCTAGGACCAACCAGTCTGTCACCTGCGCAGAACCAATCTCATCTTTAAAAGGTCTGCTTTTCCTGAGCCTGTACCCCATGAGTACCAGAGACTCCCCACTTCCCAGGAAGCTGAACTAGGGGGTGACTGGCTTCTTTCATTTTTCTGGACATATGGGGAGAGCAACACCCAGCAGCGATGAGGAGAACTCTGTGTTCCAAAGCATCTGAAAGGTCTGCAGTCAGTTCTTGGAGATGTCTCAGTGGTAGAACCTTTACTCAGCATGCATCAGACTCTGGGTTCAGTTCCCGGCTCTGAAAATGGAAACGCTGTTTCTTCCTCTATCTGGACACCCATGATGATGAGTAGCCATGGGGGCAACCTCAGAGCAGCCTAAACAAAATGGGCTTATGAGATAACAGAGCCACCAAGCAGGGTGAGTCTAGTGCTCGTGGACCTAGGAATCAGAGCTTCCAACTCCCCTTTATCTCAGGCAGCAGTTTGTGCTGTCCCCAGGATGGCAAGCGCTAAATGACCAGCTACAAGCAGACTTTCCCTAAGCCCCCAGGTCCCCCTGAACAAGAGTGATTGACAGTGAGGCCAGTAAAGAAAGACCCTGTCATAAGCCTCCATACGCTGGCTCTCACTTTTGATGTCAGTGGTGACCTGGAACTGCAGAATGCAGTGGCAGGTGGTGGAAGCAGAGTTTGTCCCTTCCCTGACCCCTGTAGTCACACCAGTCAATTGTAGAGGTGAAAAACCTGCTTTTTATTATCCAATCCCAAGCTCTAACTTTATTTTATAGAATCATTCTTGCCTAAGATTACCAGGTAAATTGAGGGAAAATACTCTGTGGTTTCTTTGGCGCTTGGCTGGGAGCCACCCACCACTTCTGAGGGTTTTGGAAACCTCCGTGGAGAGCGCACTCCCAGCAGGAGCAACCACAGTCCTCTAGGGCAGAAGCACAGGATCTCTACTTGGGTGTGGCCATGCTGACCCTCGAAACTGGAACCCAGGCTCCAGTGAAAACTGCTTCTCTGCTCATGCCTCCTTTATATCAGCTAAAGTGTTGTGTTGATTTTTTTCTAGTATGTTACACTCGAATTCCATTGTACGATAGCAAAGATGATGACTCTCTATATCTTAGCAAATGAGAGGGTCAGCAGCTGGGGCCTACTCAGATCTACAGCCAGAGGGGCTAGAAGAGGGTGGCTCCACCATAATTGAGAAGTTGGCTAGACAAAAAAGGCCACTGTCATGCCTCCTCAGAGCATGCCGGCAATGGCAGAATTAGTTCCACGGACATCTCTGAGCGCCTGGGACAATGACATTCAGGACAAAATTGGGAGCCCAGCAATGGGAAGTTGTAGGTCCAATGCAATGCCCTGGTGTCTCGAATACTTCGCCTGTGTCTACCACCCTCAGGAACCTGTGTCATGTAGGCTGCCCCAGGTCCATAGCTATCACACAGACTCTACATCATGGGAGCGTTCTGTCACTGCTGGTGTTCTCACCCACGCTCCTGGGAGGCCAGAAAAGGCTGTAGGCTATCTCTCTCAGAGCAAGCTGCTTTTCCAAAAGACCCTGGACCACAGAAAGGAAGCAATGGAAACGACAGCTTCAAAAACCCAGGATGGAGAGTAGCAGCGAGGCCGATGATGAGATGGCTCAGTGGGTAAAGAAAGGTGTCTGCCAAGGCTGATGGACCTGATTTCCATCCCTGAGACAGACATGGTAGAAAGAGAGAACTAACTCCAGCCATGTCCTCTGACCTCCCTGCACTGTGTGCGCATGCACAAACAAAAATAAATAACCACAGCAACAATTAAAAGAAAAGTATTGATTCTGTCGAAGCTGCCTGGGGGTGACTGGATGAGGAGCCTGACCACTCTGTTCTCTCATTCACCTAGGCCCAGCCTCAAACTTCCTCTAGAAGGAAGTGGGTGGTGGGGGCATGTGGCAACTCTTGGCACTCCTTGGCCTTCGTGAACGGGGTGGGTTTGTGTTGAACTCTTTCTTACAAGCAATGGTGACTAAGAATGAGGTTAGCCACCTGGGTTTTACGGACCAGAGCTGTGCCTCAGTGTCCTTATCTGCAAGACAGAGAGTAACATCATTGGATTCAAAGAAACACTTTGGGCTGGGGCTGTAGCCCAGCACGTAGGGTGTCTGCCTAGATTTCTTGAAGATCCAGGTGTGAGCCAGAAGCAAATAAACCAGGCGTAACTGTGCATACTTGTAATCCCAACACTCAGGAGGGTCAGAAGTTCAAGGCAACCCTCTACTATATAGCAAGTTCAAGGACAGCCTGGGATACAAGAAACTCTGTCCCTAAAAATAGAAAGAAAGGAATAAAGAAAGAGGGGAAGATCTAAATTATGCCCGGTATCTGCTTAAGGTTTGTATTATCAACCCACTAAGTGATTAGCCTGACAGCAGTGTGGTGGGGTACCCCATCTTCTGAAACCCAGTAGCTGCAGTCCCGGAGACTGTGACTCAGGTTTGCTGGGGAAGGTGCAGAAGCATCTTTGCTCCCCTCCCAGGCCTGGGGTGGCTGGGCCCATGGAATGACCTCAACTAGGAAGAATGAGGGGTAAGGAGTCGACGGGGCTTGGCTCAGGCTTCTGCCTACCCTTGCAGCCTTCCAGCCCCACCTTATACCAGATCTCTAGCAGGTGACCCACAGGCGGCTAGACTCTGGGGGTCACTCCAAGGGTCACCTTAATGACTCACTCCAGACTCTTCATCGAGGCCTGGGGCATGGAACCTCCCAGCTCCTCCTTCATGCAGCCCACCGCTTAGAGGCTGAGCACCAGACGAACCACCACTAATCCTGACCTCTAGCTGAGACCTCAAACCAGGCCCTAACTGACCTGTGAACCCTGACCTTTGACTAACCTCTGACCTGGCTATGAACTGACTGCCTCAGACAGAGTTACAGTGGTTGGGCAAGGCCTTAGCACAGATGAACCCATGTCACAGAAGCAGATGTGCTCAGGGGGCTTCTGGGATGTATGCCTCTTTGTACATGTACATGTCCCTTCCCTCCAGGGAGGGGCCTGCCTGTCTTGCTTCTGGCCATAGTCTGAGGAGATGTGACGGGGGGAGGGGGCTCTCTTGGTCCTCTCCTTCTACTACACTTCTCAATGATACCCATGGTGGCGCCTTCTTTCTCTTGTTCCTCTGGCTGCAGTTCTCTTATAGGGGCCTTCCAACCCTTGCCGTTAGCCAAGGAGCTCTCTGGGAGCAGTTATGGGCTGGTTTAGAGTGGGTTTATTGGACTCACTACAGAAATCCATTTTCCTCTGCTTCTTGGGTTCTGGGATTAAAGGCATGTACCACCATGCCCAGCATAGGCCTCGCGTCTTAAGAACACATTATGTCCATCAGGCTGCTGCATTTGTTCAAGCAGGGCT
This sequence comes from Bramus lutescens, assembly GCA_001685075.1. Taxonomy (NCBI): domain Eukaryota; kingdom Metazoa; phylum Chordata; class Mammalia; order Rodentia; family Cricetidae; genus Bramus; species Bramus lutescens. The sequence continues at coordinate 150,184 of LOEQ01002795.1, forward strand.
TGTGTCAATCATGAGCATGGAGTTGCTAAAGAGTGTTCAATCAACCTTGAATGCTGGGTTTCCACGCACTTGGATCCACAGCTGAACTTCACTACTGACTATGTGCTGGCTGGTTTTGACCTCTCTGGAGCTAAATTTCCTCTCCTGTAAAATGGGATTAGTGTTATAACTTGGAGATCTGTGAGGATTGCATTGGATAGACTATAGGAGCTTATGTCAGGGGTCGTGAGTAGTCCACACTCTTTCTTATTGGTTTTTCTCCATGCAGGGTAACTCATTGAAGTTGAGGTCTTCTCCCCTGTAGAGCAGGGCCTTCTCCCTGGGAAGAGCCTCTGAGGACCCTGCTGCCCACCGCTGTTCCTCACAGCTTCTCTGGACCTCTGGACCTGGAGCACAAACCTCTCCATAATTCTGCACCATCAGAAGGCCTCACCTCCTGTCCTTCCTGCATTGCGTGACCAAGCCCTCTCCTGTCCAGGAAGCTTCCAGGGTTGGCATCTTCCCAGCTGATGTAGGAGGGTCTTCTATCTATCTGTTGCTTTCATTGGTTAATTAATAAAGAAAACTGCTTTATCTGATAGGTCAGAACATAGGTAGCCAGGGAAGACAGATCAGAATTCTGGGAGGAAGAAAGCAGAGTCAGGAAGACGCCATAAAGTCTCAAGATGACGTGGGTTAGAATCTTCCCGGGAAGCCACGATCCCATGGTGATACACAGATTACTAGATATGGGTTAATTAAGATG
>LOEQ01002795.1:154469-168765 GCA_001685075.1 Bramus lutescens
GCTTTCTGGGAGCCCCTTCTCATGCCCTGAGCAGGAGGACCCAGGGAGTAGCTTTCTGGGAGCCCCTTCTCATGCCCTGAGCAGGAGGACCCAGGGAGTAGCTTCCTAGGGGCATCTCTGTAGAGCCTGACCAGGTCAACTGCCTCCTGGTGGCTATACAGGCGATTTCACAGTAATAGCCAGTATTTCCTGAGTGTAGGCATGCCACATCGCAGCTCGGCAAGCCGGTTACTCCTATTAGCTAACTTTGCAAATAAAGAGACTGAGATAGAAGGAACCACCATAGTAAAGGAATGGCAGGTTAACAAGATTAAGACTATTAAGATGATGATTATAATACTTCCTTCTTCCCTCTCTTCCTGTCTTCCCTCCCTTTATTTCTTCCTTTTCTCTCCCCTATCTCTTTTTCATTTCTTCTTCTTCTTTCTCTTCCTTCATCTTCCTTTTCCTTCCCTCCCTTTATTCTTCCTTTTTCTTCTATTCCTTCCTACCTTTTTCCTTCTTCCATCTTTTCCCTTCATCATCCTTATTTCCCCTCCCTCCTTCCCCCTTCCTGTTCCCCTCCCTTCCCCCTTCCTGTTTCCCTCCCTCCCTTCTTCTCTCTTTTCTCCTTCACCCATCTGCTGTGTGTATACCTTGGGTCAGGTGTCAAGGATTCCTGTGGAGTGATCATTATAGACCCAAGTCCTGCCCACCTTGAGCTCTCAGTCCACAGGAGAGGGAAAGGCTTCAGACAGTAAACATAATAGACAGGCAAGGTTAATTAGAAGTTCATATGTGTTATGGGAAAAAGATGAAGAAGAGAATGTGGATTGGGCTCTCTCTCTTAGTGTGTGTGTGCACGTGTGAGCCAGAGTTGAGTAGTCAGGGAAGCCTTGTTTCAGCCTATATTCATTAGTTTGATCTCATTGGGATCATACTACCAAACAGAGACCACTTTTGGGAGAATTGCTTTTGCTCACTGACTCAGGGGGTTTTGATCTACTGTGATGGAGAAAGCATAGGAGTGGGAGTGTGTGGTGGAGGTGGAACACAGCAGACCAGAAACCAGGGTCAGGGTACCACTTTCAAAGTGACCTACTCCTGCCTGCTAGGCCTACTTCCTAAAGGTCCCACAGCCTCCCCCAAAAGCTCTACCACTTAGGGAACAAGTGTGTGAAATTGGAACTTGCAGACATTTCAGAGTCCATTCATAGCACAGGTAGATGGAGCAGAGGAAGGTCAGCACAAGACCTGGACGAGGGGCAAGATGGGAAGGGGAGGCAGTAGGGAGTAGAGGTGAGGCATGGCTCCCGAGAGCTGGGTGCTGGAGCACATCGGACCTCCAGGTGCCTGCAAGGCCTTTGCAGGATTCTCAAACCAAGTCGTTTTATCCTAAGAAAAGGAGAAGGGCTGCTTCTGGGTATGATTTTTTTCAGTGGACCTGGTCTAAGTTTGTGTTTATCAAAAAACCCTCTGACTGTAGCAGGAAGGCTACAAGAGAGAAAAGTGAGGTTGAGAGACTCACAAGGGACTTCACTATGGCATTTCACAGGGCTCCCCATAGAGAAGGAGCAGAGGCATGGGAGATGTTGGATTCTGAGTCCCTTTTGTAGGTAGAACCAGAGAGGAGAAGGAAAGAGATAAGCCAGCATGTGGCTTGAGCCCCGGGAAGGATGGAGCTCCCTTATGATGAGACCTAGGATGGAGAAGATTCTTCAAGAGCCTCTGGGGCCTGATCTGAGATCAGCTCGGAGCAGGTGGAGTTCCCAAAGTTGAGCCAGCAGCTGAGTGGGCAGTTTTGGTGTGAGGAAGAAGTCCCTAGGCCAGGCAGAGGATCTTTTTCTAAGGTCTCACTGACAGCAGAGAAGGATGGTAGGAAATGACAGATTAAGCCTCGTAGTTGGAAAGGCAGGGCTGTGCTCCCATCTCCAGCTGCTCCACAGGTTCTCCTGTGTTCATTGCTTCTGTAGAAGGACAGGAAGAGACCCCAGTCACCTTCAGCAGAGAGAATGGAGACCCACATGACTGCCTGGCCTCCAAGTAGGACTGCATGACAAGACAGCAAGACAGTACTGGGAAGGTGTCTGGACAGGTCTGGAATGTGGCAGTGTGGTTACAAGGATGCCCCACTGGCTGGCCAGGGCCCCATCTCAGCAGGATTGCCCTCTCACCCAGTGATCCCTGGGGATGGCTCATACTCTTCTTGCTGGGAGAGGCCTGGGCTCTGGGGTGGGGGCCCATATCCAATCCTGCCTCCCTGATTCATCCCAACTCTCCTGGAGGTCTGAGTCACTTTCTTTCCAGGTGAGAGCTGCCAACCAAGACAAATCCTTTGGGTTCCAGGGATGTGGGGAGTGGGGGAAGGCAAGACGCGGTAGGAAAAACTCCTGGTGGGGGTTGGTCTTAGCAGAAGTGAGGAAGGCAGTCACATACACCTGCCTCAAATCCTTATCTTGTTATGGAATATGCTTGCTGTCTCTGTCCATGGGTCAATAATTCCTGAGGACATCTCCGTTTAGCAGGAGTCAGTATTTTGTACCTTACTTTTCAGATAGTCTTATTTTTCAGATGGCTAAACTGAAGCTCAAAGGGATGAAGCCTGGTTTAAAAGTACTCACCAAGGAAACAGAAGAGCTGGGTACAGGCCTGGTCTTTACCAAGGGCTTGTTCATGTGCAATCACAGCAGTCCCCGGGCTATTTTCCTATATTGCTCCAGAAAGAAAAGCTGTGGCCTTGGGGAAGTATGTTGACTGTCCTTGAACTGTGATGAGGGAAGGGTGTATGGTGGGACAGGCTGGCAGGCGCAGCAGGGTCCAGAGCACAATGTGATAGGTCTTGGGTGATCTGGGAGTTAGCCTTTGGTCCATGGATCTGGGAGTTAGCCTTAGGTCCATGGAAGCAATCAGAAGAATATCAGAGAAGCAAGTCGGGTAGAGGAAGCTCCAGGCAAGGAAATCACTGGAGGAGCAGAATGAACTTGCCCTCAGAGGCCAGGGTGGGGAGAACTTCTGGACTGCTGAGGATTTCGAATTCCTGTGTAATATTCTGGGTCACTCTAGCGAGGGGCCTAGGGTTGCTGCCTCTTCCCCAGGAGCAACACTCTTCCTTTACTAACTCCTCTGGTTCCTCAGCCCCAGCTGGCTTTCTCCTCCTAGTCTGTATTTCAGGAGGAAGGTTCCAGACTTCCTGGATCACGCCTGCTGTCTTAGAGAACAGGGAACAGGCAGCTCTCAGGGTGTCTGTACCAAGGATGGAGACTTTGGAGTGTCAAGAAGTTCAGAGGTGCTTTCAAGAGGGTTCCTCCCCACAGACAGGTGGTCCTATGTTATTTGGCACATGTGGGAATCTGTCCTCCAAAGAACACCAGGGTGGGTTGTATTGTAGTATTGTAGACAAAATGGTTTTCCCTTGTGGACTTGGGTGTATCCTCTTAAAGGAGTATGGCTGCACCCTTCACCAAGAATGGCAGGATTAAGTGCTTTATAAGTTGGGGCTCATAGAAGACGGGGTGACCTAGAACTTTGTAGAAAGATGCAGAGCAGAGGCTCATCGAGTCACTTCATCCCCATGTCCACTCGGACACTTTATAACCAGTGTCCCCACACCAGGTCTAACTTGACCTGCTGGTGGGATTTCCATGGGTATTAGGCTTCCTTATATATGGAGGGAGGGAAGTTCTCCTCTGCAGGAAGAATATGATTTGAAGGAAAGCCAACCTCGTACCTGCCAGAGATTAGCAGGCCCAGGAAATTCAATAAGCAAATGTGACCCTGTCTCGGAGACTATTCATAACCCCATCCGTGACTGACAAGATGCAGCTTAGTTCTGGCCTCCTGCAGTAGACAGTGCCTGAGTGTGGGACTGAAAAGCGTGGTGCCAACCCATCTGCTTGCGTCTTTCTGCAATAAGCCTGTATGAATGGCAGAACACTGGTACTTGTTACTCCTGCAGTCAACCCAATACCTGCCACCAAACGCAGATCATATCTTAGCACTGTTTAATGATTTGCCTTACCAGACAAAGCTCTGATTATTGTTCATTTTGTTTCTTTTTGGATTTTCAGCTTTGGGACAGGATCTCAGGTAGCCCAGGGTAGCTTTGAATTCCCTATGTAGTAGAGGTGGTCTCTAAACTCTTGATCTCCTGTTTCTCCTTCCCACGTGCTGAGATTGCAGCCATGTACCACCGCACCTAGCTTGTTTTCCAGATGGACTCTCACTGTGTATCTTGGGTTGGCCTCAGACTCAAAGCCATCCTCCTGCCTAAGCCTGGTGAGTGCTGGGATTGCAGGTATGTGCCGTTATGCATGGCTCTAAAATGTAAAGCCTTGATATTGACGCTTAGTCACAGGTGCAGTTTAGAAAGACAAAGGCTAAGGACTTGAGAAACAGTTGTTGAGTGGCCACAAACCAGAACAGAATTATTAAAACATACTTTGTTGGCAGTGATATGCCCAAGTTATAGGGAAAAAAAGAGAGATAGATGGTGATTATAGACAAGTTTAAGGACATGAAAATATACCACAGTGACTGCAAAGATCTGGTTCCTTATTCTGAACAGTAAAAAGCATGCTGTCTTCAAAACTGAAAACTTGTTTCTCTCCGTTTTTACCAAGTAATAGTTGAACAAAACCAATCTTGATAGATTATTTGGATGACCAAATCATTTTTCCCTGTTGCCTGAGCAGCTACTCTGACCTTTCCCTGATGAGCTTGGCTTTGGGGACACCGGTGATGGGAAGGGGGAGACCATAAACTTTCAGCTTGGTTCTCAGCCACACTTAGTTTCTCACTAGTGGTTAAACGGCATTCCTGTTATTTTCGCATAAGGATAAACACTTTTAGCACTTCAGATGTTCACCCAACTAAAATAATATGAAAACAACTGCTTTCAATCAGGGCCAGCACTGTAGGTGTTTAGTAGACATTTGTGGTTTGCTGTTTCTGTGTACAATCTGAAGGGAATTGGGACTGGAAAAACACAGGGTCATTTCTTTCCCTCTCTGTTCCCAGACCCTCCACATTCTATCATCAGGCTCCCTGGTCAGGGGACCTCTGGCACATCATGGAATCCCAGCTGCCAGGCACACGCTGGAGTAGGAGGCTCTGGGGCTGACCTCCTCATAGGGGTACAGATCCTGTGCACCCCTTCTTTGATGCTCACATATTGTTTACACCTGGGTCCTGCCTCCAGGCTCTCTCCCCTGGTGGCTGCTACTTTGTCTTCCACACTCTGTCCACTTCTGCTACTTTCCTGCCTCCAGTAAACCAAGCCTCTCCCTCTCTCTTTGCTGGCCTCCCACTAGTTCTGCACATGGTGACCTGAGGGACACTAAGGGACAGAGTTTAACATGGCACTCTCTACTTAAAAGCTTCCCAGTACCCTCAGAAAAACAGGCAGACATAGCCCCAAGAGCCTGTCCCAGCTGCCTTTGTCTTCCACCAGGACCCTCAGGACCACTCCCACCATGAAATTCCTGGCTTGTGCCTGTTTGTACCTCTGCTCCCATGCTACCTTCAGGATCCATACCCTGTGAGCTTTTACATTTTCCAGATGCCCTCCCTGCTGCCAGTGGAGGAGTCCCAGTTCCATCCTACTGCACTGTATTTGTCCTTAACTCTGGGAAACCGGGATGAGGCAGTGCTGTAGAGAAGAGGTACCGGTGTGTGTGTGCACACATGTGTATGAGCACACACATGCATGCACAGGAGAACCAACAGACATGAGAGAGAACCTGTCCTCATATCAGGAGCTATGGAAGGTTTGGGATGATGTTCAGACCAGGACCATGGACCTGTGGGTTGAGGGGGCATGTTGCTGTTCTCATGTGGGTTCTCATGGTACTATGAGCCACTGCCCTCTTAAAGCCTGGCCGACATCTACAATGCTTCTTTTCTTTGGTAACTGTTGTCTTCTAAGCTGATACCAGTGAGAGTTTAGCAAATACTTAGTGGATGATGGATCAGAGTCTGAGCATTCTCTGCTCCCTACTCCCAGAATATGCCTGCAGCGCCTGTGTCTGCTCTCCTCTCCAGCTGCCTCAGCTTCTGTAGCTCTTGACTCTTGCAGTCTGTTTGTGCTCAGCTAGGGTGAGTGGCTTCTTGCCCACTAACCGGCTTTGCTGTTTTGCAGCAGGGTTGACAATGACTCAGAAACCATGGAGCTGGGCTGGGCTCTGTGGAAGTTTTCAGCCGCTGAGTAGATGCTCAATAAACATGCGCCAATCTGAGCATCAGTCAAGCTTGGAGGCAGAAGGATGGACAGGATGACCTGGTTGGAATATAGTGGTCCCTAGGAGGAGAGAACAGACATGCCAGATGCCTGGAGTCAGGGTTCACTTTCCAGTCAGGTGGCTCTGCAGAGGCACTAGGTGTCTGGGATGTTTCAGCCCTGTGATATGGGCTGGGTGCTCTAGATAGGATCCTGGCACTCCCCTGTGGCCTGCCCCCACCTGCTCCAGCCCCACCCCCGTCGTCCACCCCGGGTGAATTCACCAACCAGGCTATCGGGTGGAGCCAGCCTGGCACTGGGGATATGATAATCACATGGCTGACACTCCTCCGTGGAAAATCACCACATTGTGTGGTCCCTTCCTAGGAATAGGGACAGAATGCTCAGGGCCAGAGTGCAGCCATGAAGCCTGCAGACTGGAAAAGGCTTTCAGGACCCCTCCGATAGAGGAAGGTGGGTGGGGTTTCATGAGATATCGCAAAGCCTGTGCACATTGTTTAGTGTCTATACATGGTTAAGCACACAAATCTCCTCAGACACTGACGTTTCTTTACTGAAAAGACATTCCACACCTTGGGTCAAACACCATTCAAGTCCCACCTTCCTTCTGTGAGATCAACTGTATTTGTTTTCACATGTGACCAAGAGCCTATTTTCGCGAGATCATGACTGCTGGCTTAACACACACCATGAGCTCTAGTTCCATGTCATCACAGGCGGCAGGCTGTTCCGAGGGCTTCACGGTACTCCACTGCATGTGAACTGCATTGTCTGCATTGGTTGATGACACTGGTAGATTGTTTCCATTTTTTTGACTGTCAGGAACACTGTAGCAATAACCATAGTCACTTTTATTCAGGACTGGAAGTCCAGCTGTATTCTTCTGAGTTCTGCTGGACTTTTAGGGTGGATGTGACCAAGTTTTTGGAAAGGGTCAGCTTGAGGACAAAGGACATTTCCATGTGGGGACCCTGACTTCTGGCCCCCTCCTGGCTCAGGTGAGTGGGTGCTAACTGCTTTGTTTAAACACACAGGCCTCTGGATAATACAGAAGCATGTTCTGTGTAGGGCTACACACCCGTGTCCACAAATGAAGATCGTATTCATCACAGAGTCCCAGTGCACCCTGAGGAACAGAGCCCTATGTGCCCAGGACACCTCCATATCAAGATTAGCTTCCCTCATTATGGTAAGGTTGAGATGCCATTCACATTTCCTCCCGTTTCTTCAGTGCACTTAAAAACCACACTTGAGGCAGGATGGGGGACACAGGCTTGCACACCCAGTGTTGAGAAGTTGAGGCAGGGGAATCACAAGCAAGGAGACCTTGTTTTAAGGAGCAAACAAAACAACTTCACACTTGTGAGGAACGTGTAGGGTTTTACTTCTTTCTTCGTAAACATTCTTTTCAACCCTTGCATAACTGCTGACATATGGGCGGAGCATAATTTATTAAACTGATCCCCTATTACTGAAGATAGAAGTTGTATTTGTTTTTCACAACACCAAGCAGAGACTTTTATCTACTTATCTGATGATTTCCTAGAAGATGCCATGCTGGGTCAAGGGGCAAAACTTTCTGAAAAAAGTCTTGGATTCCCACCATCAAGTTCGCTCTACCATGAGCTTATGTGCTCCACAATGGGGCTTATTTTCTTGTCCTACTGCTGGGTCTGAGTACTGTCATAAAAAACTGTTTACTGATTTCACCATTTTTATTTATTCTCAACCATCAATGACAAACATCTGTTTGCCATCTGTATTTTCACGTGTTCTATGTTAGGCTATTTATCTACTTTGGTCTTCAGATTTTTTTCTTTTCTTTAATTTTTTTTATGAGACATGGCCTGAGGCCAACTTAGAACTCATTATGTAGCCCAGATTAGTCTTGGTGATCCCCCTGTCTCAGGCTCCGAATGCTGGGATTATGTATGTTAGCCACCACACACCTAGCTTGATATTGGTTTGTAAGAGCCTTTTATGTATTAAGGTCACTAACTCTCCTTTTACCTTTTGTACTTTAAGGATTGTTTCCATGTATGTATCTTGTTTGACTTTGCATTATGTTTTTAATGAGACAGAGGGAAGACAAATTTTAAACAACTGAATTTTTTTCTTCCTAATGGCTTTATTCACTTTCCATTTATGAAAATTCTTCTTTGGTCTAATTGTTAATTGGCACGTGTTTTCTTCCTTCTGTGAGTCTGTCTGTCTGTCTGTCTGTCTGTCTGTCTGTCTGTCTGTCTGTCTGACTTCATTTGCCATCTGGCTTTGCTATCACCTTGGAAACAAGAGAGGACATTATTCCTGCCATTAAGAAGCTTGTAGGGAACAGAACAGAGGTTACAGAGTGACAGTAATCTATTCCTATGTAATGTGTGCCACAGAGAAGATCTGCAGTAAAGATGGAGGCAAGACGGAAGGAAGCAGTGTGGAGGAGATGGGCCTTGTGGAGCGCTGGAAGCCAGAGTCTTCATTACCTCAACTCTGTGCAGAGGCTTAGCATGTGGCAGACACTGCTTCCATTGCTTTTTCCCAACCTCATAATAACTTAGCAAATTATTATTGCTCTCATTTTATGGATCAAGGACCAAAGCACACAGGGTGGAGATAAGGCCGCTGCGTGAGAGAGGTCAGCATTTTGTCAGGTCTGACTGTGCCGTGGAGGAAGTACTAATGCTTGCAGCTTCAGGATGTAATCACTTTAAGGAAGCTCCAGGTGTTTCCATCCTTCTGACAATGAGAAGGCAGTTGTCAACATTGCCATCTACATAGTTCACCCTCAAGCAACTGAATTATTTCCCCCCAAATTTCATAATGTTTTAAGTTGGTGTATGGTTTTATGTTTGGCCCATTACTCACAACTCAGTACTTGCGCCCAGGGTTTCAGGAGGCTCAGCTCTGTCGCTCCTGGTAGACCAGTCGTTTGAAGACTTCCCCTGGTAAGGGCTAAACAGGGGACATTTCAGACTCCCAAGGCCAAAGAAGGAACACTCACGAGACTATAGGGAATTATTTAAAAAGGGAGAAAGCATACTTCTACAAGCTCTTTATTATAGAATTGAAATTATGATAACGATAGAATGTAATTTTAGAAAAAATTGAGGCATACTGAGGCGAAGAGTAGGATTTCCCAGGAGCCATGGTGTTTAGCTTAATTGAAAGTTTGAAATAAGGGTCTGGAACAGTCAAACTGATTGCAAGTTTATCTGTTTAAAGCAGTCACCGGGTTGAGTATTGAGTAGCAGATGTCAGGACTTGGCCTTCAGTCCTCCTGTGACCTGCGACCTTGGTTAGCCCTGTGTGGCATGAGCCTTGTCGAGGAATATTTTCTTGTACGTGTCATGTCATAGAGAGCAGAAAAGGCCAGCAGTGGCTTCCCAGGGCTAGTAGGTGGGTGGTAAAGGAGGATTCAGCCCAGAGCCTGTGGGGAAGCATCTCATGAAGCCCAGGCTGATGTCAAATTCACTGAGTAGCAGAGGATGACCTTGAACTCCTGTTCCTTCTGCTTCTACCTCCTGAGTGCTGGGATTATGGGCTTTATGTGATGATGGAGTTGTCTAACTGAGGGTTTTGTCCTAGACTTTGCTGAGGCGGGTAACTAGGTGAGTGTGGAGGGTGTGTGTGCTCACCTTCCCCTCAGCTCCATGAGACCATTCAGAACCTTCAGTGGGGAGTCTTGTTTCTATGAGATACCAAGAAGACCATGGCCACAACTACTTTCCATGTTGCCTGTCATGGTGACAGACATTCCACCTATGGGTGGCCTCCCTTGGTCTGAGAGGCACTGTCTCTTCTATATCTCTTCCACAGACTTACAGGACATTCTTATCTTCCCTTCTGGGATGAACAAATGGGGACAGACACAAGGTGGTGTTTTTTGAGAGCATGGCATACACCTGGTCTCATTTTCCATGAAGATGGGCCACTCTTCCAGCGTGATGGGCTTTCTTCTAGTGATTCTGCCCAGGAAAGAAACCATCCCTCCTCTGTTTCACAAGGGGGTGGAAGGTGGCCACTTGCTATGGTCAGCTCTGTAATTAAGTCTGTAGTGATGGGCAGAGTGTCCAACAGACCCCAAAGTTGTTCCTGATGTTGGTGGGCTTGCATCCAGGGAGATGGCTTGCTTCTGTGAAATCCTCCCAGGTCAGCCCTAGCTGTGTCAGATGCAAATGAGCTTGAGGGACAAGTGCAGAGCCACTTTTGCTGTGGATATGGTCATGTCTCCTGTCCCCAGGGTCAGAGGAGTGGAAAGAAACGTGGTTAGAGGGCAGTGGAAAGTGGCCAGTGCTGGGCAGAAGAAATGCCGTTTCCTCTAACACGCAGATAGGTCCCTTAAACCTGTCCCCACAGGTGACCCTATTCTAGGCTTAGCACAAGCCTGACCTCAGATGGAGCTCTTAAGCTCCCTGCCCTAGTATGTGACTTTTCCTGAGGAGACGTGAACAAACATGTATTCATCTCAGACAGAGCAAAGAAATGATTCCACCCAAATCTAGCTTAGTGAACAGTTGGGGTTCCTTACAGCATGAGTGACTCAAAGACGGCATCGCTGAAAAGCCCAACCCAGCACAGGCGACAAGGCAGGAAAGCTGTTTCCCCACAGGGCTTGTCGGCCGCCTGCCGTGGGACTGTCTCCTGTCCTCAGCCGTCAGGGGCCTTGTGGATCCTGTAAGTTTCAGGAACCTCCTAAGACCTCTCAGTTTTGTTTTGTTTTGAATTTCCTGGATCTTGTACATTTTACTTTCCGAATCCTGAGGCTCCTTCCAGGAAGGTGTGTTTCAGTTTGGAGGGAATAGCTACACGACACCCAGTCTGATCCACACAAAGGAGAGTTACACAAGACTCAGACTCAGTGGGCTCGGTGGTGGGGCAGCTCTGTGAGGTTCGGAGATGCCCTACTCTGCAGCTGGAGGGTGGGCCATGGGACAGTGAAGGATGCTCCTGGATGGGGAATCAAACACAGCCTTCTTTCCAGGGTCCAGCTCAAGCCCAGCGACTGGGCAACTCCATCGGCATTCAGACTGGGTACTCTGGGCATTTCTGCTCTTCTCTGAAGCGGGTGAGAGGGTTCTACAGGGCAGAGTGGAAACATGCAGATGGGATCTAAACCAGTGGGTCTGCGGCCTGCACACTGCACCCCCATTCTTTTCTCCACTCTGAATTTTAATTTATGAAAAATTCAAACACATTTCAAAGTAGAGAGAGTTGTCTTATAAGGCTCTGCGTGCCAGCCTGGACAGCACAGTCCATTTAACTCCAGGTACTTCAGCCCAGCTCCGCACTGTTCAGGAGCCAGGCTGCATTTTCCAGTTTTCTCTTTCCCTCCACCTCCTCCCTTTCTACTTCCTTCCCTTCTTTGTCCTTCTCACTCTCTTCCTCCTCCCTCTTCCTCCTCCCTCCCTCTTCTCCTCTTCCTCTCACTTCTTTTTTCTCTTCTCCTCCCTTTTTTCCTCCCCTCCCTGGTCCTCCCCTCCCTTCCTCCCCTCCTCTCTCAGAGTCCCCACTGTCTGGCTCTCCCAGCCTTGCTGGTTCTTTGCTTCCCTTCTCAGAGGCATTTTCCCAAATAGAATCAAAGCCTTTAATCCCATCTTGGTGCCTGCTTCTTGAAGGACTTGGACCAACTGATCCAGCCCTCACCATCCCCAGGAGCAGTTAGTAATATCTTCAACACTTGTTTCTTTTTGCCTCATCTTTTTCTTCCTTTATCCTACTGAAATGATTACAAGCCAATCCTAGAAGCCGGTGCCTTAGAGCCTTAAACCGAGCACATGCTCATTATTCACAGAGTCCTCATTTGCATTATTTTCTGCTGTATAAACACAGTCCCTTCGGTGTCATTTACAAGTAAGTACAGAGCAGAGAGAAATGTAGGTTCTGGGCCAACAAGGTGCCACTGGGATTTGCTGTTATGGCTCTGAGACGTCCACAAATGCCTTTCCTGGTCTACTTAGCAGCACTGTTTGCTTTTTTACTTTTATTTGTGAGTCTGTCTGCCTGCCTTATGACTTGAGATGGAGTCTCTCATTGAACTAGAGGCCCAAAGTTTCAGGGGGGCTGACAGGCCAGCAAACTCCTGGAATCAGACTGTCTCCACCATCCAGTTCTGGGCTTCCAGGCACAAGAAGGCATGCTCAGCTTTTTATGTGGGTGCCAGGGATTCAAATCCAGGTCCTGATGTTGAGTAAACACTCTTATCCTCTGATCCATCTCCTCAGCCCTACTCTTAGAGTTTCGTTACTCACTCTGTTGTTTAAAGTGTCCCTAAGCACAGGGTGTTCCTAGGTACAAGAGCTGCAAAGTCCCTTACAGAGGAAAGGTGTGTGTTGGATGCACTTCATGCATGTTTGAGTTGTGCCGGTGTTGTTCAGGAGTTCAAAATCAATGAATCAGACATGTGTGTTACATAAGGTATCCTTCAACAGACAGTTGAAACAAGGTTATGCATGGGTCATCTGAGGAAGACATCTTGAGCAGAGACTCACAGGAACTTGCTCCAGTATTTCCCCAGAAACAAGGACAGAGTACTCACTTAATCCATACTTTGGTGATTTTCTTTGGCAGGACTACGACAAACAGGAATCCACTTTGTGTCATTGTCATGGGCGCATCCTTACAACATGGTGATAATCGTGCATCCATTCCGTGGTGTCCTCTGATACTCAGTCTGTTAGTAAATGACACCCCCCCAATGTCTCAGAACTGTACCTTACAGTTGATTTACTCAAACTGAAATGAAGTTAGACAAACTCATCTCTGCTTATCATGATTCTAAAGTGTCGGGAAGGAGTGCATGTCTTTCTTAATGGCTGCAGAAACCTTATTAACGGTCCTGCTTAAAGTTCCCATACAGATGTCCTTTGTCTGCTTCCAGTGTTGACTTTGTCCCTTTATCTCTTATATTTCTGTCCAAAGAATTTGTCTCTAGAAGATTCTATTACTGTCAAGGCTAGAACATAAAGGGTAAACTGAGGTGGGGCTGCTGACATTTGGGAAAGGAACAGGGTCTCTCTGGGGAGGCCTGGCTAGGCTGGGGCTTGAATTCAGGTCAGAGCTGACAGCCTTGGCAGGACGATCGATGGTTGAGAGCAAAGCCTCAGGATCTGGGATTTCTAGGTTTAAATCGTGCTCTGGCCACCAATTACCTGTTGACCTTGAACAACTTATGTAACAGCTCTCTGTGTTTCCTTATTTGCAATATGACCATAACAACAACCCTCACACTGTGTGCTGGTGGAGGAATGTGCAACATGTAAGACGGGTTGTAAAGTTTCAATGAGTTAGTATGTTTCATGCCTTGGACCTATGCCTGGCACTTGGTAATTGCTATCTAAGTGTTTGCCATTGTTACTAGGTTAGGCTTGGGCTTGGGGCTGGGTTAGCTGCAAAGAAAGGGTAACTATAGTTCATGATTCTACTTATTAGTTGAAGTTCAGCCTCCCAGTCATTTGGGTCTGAGGTTGGGGATGGTCTGTCTTCTTAGAATCACCTTTTCCTGACCCCTTGGATAGTTAGGACTGGGTGGTAAAGGGGACCAAGCCTCTTTGCCCCTTGGAAATGCCTCCAGTCTTAACTAGAGTCAACTCTGAACTTTGTCTTTGTTCACAGGCCAGTGGGACTGCAACTACAGTCCTGAGTAGGGGTTTAGGGAGGGTATGAAAACATTGCTCTTGGTCCCTAAATCACTTCTAAGAATGACATTTTTCAAGCCTAGGAGAAGATTCAAGTGTAGAGATTTGAATTAATTGCATGGAACTAGAACAGAGGAGGACGAATCCAGTCCCAACTCAGGAAGGTGAACAGCATGTTAGCCAGAGGGAAGTTAAGAGATAGGAATGGTGTATTCATTCACATGCTTGCCATCCTGTCCTCCCACCCATACATATATGTCTTTCTTCCAGCCTGCCACCCACCCATTTATCAGTCCATCAATCTGCCACCTATCTATCTGCCACCCATATCTGTATCTGTCTATCCGTCATCTTCCACCTTACCACCCATCACCATCTATCTCTCTGCCATCCATCCATCTATCTACACACTTCACCCATTCATCTCTCTGCCATCCGTCCATCTATCTAC
>LOEQ01002795.1:170512-180968 GCA_001685075.1 Bramus lutescens
GAGAGAGAGAGAGAGAGGAGAAAGAGGGAGATGGGGAGGAGCCCTCTCATGAACTACTCTTAAGATTTCTTCGCCACAATTCCCAATGTATCTCTGGAGATGGGAGACACACAAAGAGCCCCATCATGAACACTGAGCTCTGGTTCCCCCATTTCTTTATGTTTACGTGTGTGTGTGTGTGTGTGTGTGTGTATGTATGTGTGGCATTTATATGCTTTTGTGCAAGCATGTCAGAGGTTGACATTAGGTACGTTCCAACATCATTCTGCATCTTACTTTTAAAGAGATTTCCTCACTGAACCTAAAGCTTACCAATTCAGCAAGACTGGCTGGTTAGCAAGCCCTAGGCATCCTCCTGCCTCCATCTTCCTAGCACTGGGAAGACAGATGCATGTCACCATCTCTGTGTCGTCTCCCCCCCCCACTTATGTGCTAGAAGTTGAATTCAGGCCCCCATTCTTGCACACACACATTTTGCCACCATCTCCCCAGCCCTCCTGATGCCCTATTTATGAATATCCTCTCCTACATCCTCTTCGACTTCCACGAACTTTACATCTCCTACTAGTCGTGTGGTCCAGCCCTTCTAAACTATAAAGAAGGGGAAATAACCACACAAAGTGTCCTGGTGTTAAGGATGATCCCCAAAGCAAAAATGCCAGAGCAGACAACCCAGTGCCTTAACCCCCCTCCATCTCCACCGTAACTTATCTTCTCTTGGTCTTGTATTTCTCAAAGCCTGAGAGTCCTGAGCTATAGCCAGGCAAAGAGAATCTAAGAAGAGAGAGCAAAACACAAGTAACAGAAGTGCTCCACCCTTTAGGATCTGGGGCTGATGGAAGAGATACATTCTCTGCCTGAGGGAGCTCCCAGCCTGTTTGCATCTGTGTTTGTGTGTCTGTCTGTGTGAAGGAGAAGGCTGGATGTTGCCCAACCCAGGAAGGGCAGCCTGCATGTGTTCTCCAGGCTAGATGACGACTGTGAGGGTTTTCAGCAGGCAAGAACAACCAACAGATTCATTAAGCTCCTGTTTACACATCTATTGTCCAAGCTAATAATTTGATTTAACCAAGCCGATTACCTTCATTAAAAACCATTAGTTCCCACAAGCAGATGTTCCTGCGTTCACATTTTCCTAATGATACTAGCATTTCGCAACTGCTATTGCAAGGGAGGCCTGTGCCCTGGCTCCTCCTTGGCCACCTCAGCCTACAGGGTTCCCTGCACCAGCCTCCCTTTGCCTCTATATGCCCCGTGGAAGGTGTCGGGAGGCAGGGGGTGGGGTCAGGCCAGTGGACCACTGTCTGGCTTCCACACTTATGTTTCTCACGATCTTCTGTCCTTAAGCATGGATGGAACTCTCAGTGGCCTATGGTCAGGGCTCAGGTCAGCTTCATGGTTGTCCTCGGCCCCCTGACACTGGAAGACAGGCTGCCTCTGGGAGCCTCACTCACTCTCCCCATTCGTAGAGAGGGCTGAAGAATCTTGAGTGTTTTGACACTGCTCATACTTGGGGCCTTGTGCAGGGAGGAGCTGCCATGGGAAGTTTTGTTCTGGGACCTCCAGTACCTCCAGCTCCTCCATCTTCCCACGGGCACTTCAGAGCAGCCTAAAGTGGATCTTCCCTTCTCCCTTCCCTCCCTTCCTCTCACTCCTGTGCCTCTGGCTTCCTGGGGAGGCCATTTTCCATCTTCATCTCTCCTCATTGGCTCTTTCCTGCTTTCATCTGAGCAGAGGCAGGGGCAGCTGTGCTGAGAACAAGCCCTGACCCACGAAGTCAGTCACACTTCTGATCCCTCCACAGCCACTCTTCCTTCCTAGGGCTGCTGTGACTCCTTCATCTGCTTTCCTTCCCTCTTGCTCTTTGCCTTTCCTCCCCCTTCCCCACCGCCTACCTCCATCTCGATCTTTTCCTTCTTGATTCTGAACACCTGCTTCCCAGTCTCCCCCAGCGACCTCTCTACATTCCCCAGCATGCTCTCTTTCCTCTCTGTGTCTCCTACCCCATCTTCCTTGCTGAATCTGTCTTTCAACCCTTACCTCTCCATTGCCACCACCCTCAGACCAGAGACAGGATCACCCTTCACACTTGAAAGAGACAGAAACTTCCAGAACCCACATGGGAAGAGGTTGAAGGCTTGGTCCAGGTATGTCAGCAACTGTTGGCCTCAACTCTCCAGGAAGCCAGATGAGCCCAAGACAGTAGATAACAGTTTCTTTTCGCCCTTTTAAAACAGTGATTCTCAACCTCCCTAGTGCTCTTTAATCAGGTTCCTCATGATATGGTAACCCACAACCATAAAATTATTTTTGTTGCTACTTCATAACTGTAATTTTGCTACTGTTATTAATCATAATGTAAGTATCTGTGTTTTCTGATGGTCTTGGGCGACTCCTATGAAAGGGCCCTTTGACCTCCCACAATGGGGTTGTGACCCACAGGTTGAGAACTGTCACTTTTAAACAACTCAAAGGTGTTGTGAGCTGGGTGTTGTGAGGAGTGTCATTGAGCAGAAGAGGGTAGGCTTCCTGTCAGCCTGCTTCAGTGCTGGCACAGACATCCACTGAAGACAAACACTTTGCCAGACAGCCACAGCACCGTTCTCCATAGCTCATGGTCTGTGGCGGCTCCCGAGAGGGCCACAGAGAGTGATACCATGCCCACTCCAGGAAGGGGTCTGAATGAGCCCTTTGCCTTGGAGGAGACATGGTGAATAGGGATCTCAGTGACAAGGTGTAGAGAGCATTGGAGAAGAGATTCTTCTCCAAGCAAGGGGAGAATCTTGGGGGGGAGCCTTGGGTGGGAGGATTCCTTTCCTGAGCAAACATCTAGAAGGAAATAGGGTCCCTGCATGCCCTGGAGTCTCAACCCAGGCGTTTGAAGCTTCTGCAGCTGGGGTGTGGCAGGAGTGAGTCACCTAACAGGAAAAAAAAATTAGGAAAACCTTCCCCTAGTCCTCCCTTCCTCCTCCTGTTGCTCATGAGTAGGGACAGTGAGCAGGATCAAAGCCAGCCACACCTCTTGACGTCACCATGCTTCACACCAGGCTAAGCCAGGGACGGAGATGAGGGGGCTGGAACAAGAAGAGTACCCAACGCCCATGCACACATGCATTGCCTTGGGACACACACATACATATATGCACCCATATGTGTGCTCCCTCAGAGGACTTCCACATCGTTGTATGTACACGCTTTTGCTTCCTGAGTGCCCCTTGCAGTGGCCCTCTATGAGTTACTTGCAGAATTTCAGCCCTTTCAACAGGATCCACTAGTCCATTTGGGAAAAAAAATTAATAAGTTGCCCAGGGCACCCAGTAATGATTGAAATCTCCCATGAACCAGGGGACACCAGGGCCTTGTAACTTGAAAGAGGATGTTTCCCGAAGGGAGACAATGGGTCTTGGTAATTGTTGTAATAACAGTTATGTAGGTAGGGACTAGGTTGATTCCTTTTATCCTGTGAAGTCATAGGTGGCTTTCTCCATCGGAGAAAGGCTGGAGCCTCCACCCATCACTAACATCCTCTGGTCCACACTCACCTATCTGGGGAACTGCTCAGCTGTGATTTGGGGGTTTGGGAAACTTCAGGATAGTTAAAACAAGTGAGCTAATCACCTACAAGCCCCGTTCTTCCAGGATGGGACTGGAATTTCCACTTGCCAGGTAGGGTTTTGGAGTCTTTGCCAGAAAGCTTGTCGCAATGCACTGTCCCAGCTCCATCCACTGTCCCCCACAAAATCTTCTAGTCAGTGGTGCAGTTAGAACACTGTCTGCTGTGTGACGATGGCTGAATGCCCCGCTGACCCCCTCTCCTCTTCAGAGGTCTTTACTCATGGGAAGTTAGAAGTCTTGAAGGTTGAAGAGTCGTTCCGATTTACCCAATGAGGCCAGCAGCCACAGGGTAGGTGACAACGGTAATATCAGCATGGCCAAAGGCTTTTGATCTCTATGTCTGTACATTTCATAAGTCACTCTGAGGTACTATGATCCCAAGAGTGCACTTAGGCTCTGATGCCTACTTGAGAGCAAGCAGCATGGTAACGCTGCCCATTCATTGCCTGACAGACTCTCCTACAGACACACTCAGGGTCACTGGGGTTGCTGGGAAACAGCACCCCCATCTCACTCTCCATTGGGACACCACCTGACTTGTGTCTAGCACCTAATGCCCCCCTCACCCTCTACAAAGGCTTTTCTAGGATGTCATAGCTTCCTTATGAGTCTGGTAGGAATCGCATGCCCTTGGTTTTCCTGGAAAGCTAGTTCAACCTTTTGACAGGCACTGGGTCCACATGTAGGATTTGGAAAAAGAGCCCCTTGATTTATTCTATTAGGGTGCCAAACTTTGTTTTATACATGCTGACTCACAGCATCTCAGACATGCATGTGATTGATCATTGTGAAGGTTGATTTCTTTTTAATGTTAGATACTGGTATGTCTGGCTATGGATAAAGCTCCCCTCTGAGAATGCTGCTGAGGTCAGTTGGGAAGACCAGTGAGGATGTGCAAGCATGCAGGGAGCAGGCACAGGACTTCAAATCCCAAACCCGATTGCTTCTTTGCCAAATGATGTGGGTCTCGTCTATGCTTCATAGTTTTCTCAGTTGTGGAAATGATTGACAGCACCCCATAGTACTATATGGGGACTACACAGTTCAATCCAAAGGACCTGGGAGGCCAGTGCTGAATCCTAGAGATTCTGTTACTATAGTAACAACCATGGTTTTTAGTATGGTGCAGATAGTAGGCTGACTTTCTCAATTCTACCATGACACACAGGTGTGGAGGGATTTTAGTTTTTAAAGCATTTCCAAAGTCATTTTATTACTGAAACGCTAAAGGGAAATGTGGGCTGACTTATGACAGATTTCAGTGGATAGCTAGGGATCAAACCCAAAGTTTGGTGCATTCTAGTGATGGTCAGGAAGTTAGGTAGGGCTTGATTCCTGGACTGTTTTACCTAAATTCTGTCTTTTCCATCCAATTGTGTTCTCCTTCTTTTATGAATGGCACTCCCCTTGGCTTAATCAGTTTACTAAGCAGAAACAATGAGGTCTGTCCCCCAGAACTCCTTAGCCATTGCACAGGTTGAGCCACAGAGCCAGCCTGTCACTCCTCACTCCGGCCGGGTTAAAGACTTGTGGGCAAAGGAGTCAAAGACCATCCTTAACTATTTTCTGTCTGTCTGCTTGTTTGTTTGCTTTTAGAGTCAGGGTTTCTCTGTAACAGCTCTGGCTGTCCTGGAACTATATCTGTAGACCAGACTGGTCTTGAACTCACAGAGATCCGCCTGCCTCTGCCTCTCGAGTGCTGGGTTTAAAGGCGTGCGCCACCACCGCCCGGCTCATCCTTAACTCTTAGTGAGTGCTTCAAACCAAGTTTCTCTACAGGAAAACTTTTTGCCTGCATTTTGTAGCCAAATCACTCTGGATTTTCGGTATGAATAATGCAGAGGAGACTGGCCTGGTTTATAGGCTACAAGGAATCCCAGTGAGCAAGCAATGAGAAAGACAGAAGGCCAGGAGGCCCTTACAGCCTAATGCCTAGATAGATGCCTGCTGTCCTGGCTCCTTGGACCCGTCCAGCACAGCAGTTCTTAAGCTTTGTCCACTCACTATCCCCCTTTCCCCTCGCATTTTTACACACTTAGAAAGTTGTTACGACTCTGGGTATATTGGTTTATAGAACAGGTAGGAGCTGGGGAGATGGCTCAGCAGTAAAGAACACTTGTTCTTGTGGAGAGACTCACACCTACCTGAAACTCCAGTTCCAGAGCATCCAATGCCCTCTTCTGACTGCCCCAGACACCAGACATATACATGGTACTTATACATACATGCAGACAAAACATTCATACACATAAAATAAATGAAATTGCAGATCATATAGGAGGCTGGGGAGATGGCTCCGTTGGCAAAGCACTTGCCGCACAAACTTGAAGAGCGGAGTTCAATCTTGAACACCCATGAGAAAATGGCTGGGCATAGCAGCATGCCTTCCCTGGGATCTGCTGACCAGCTAGCCTAGCCAAACTCATGGACTCCAGGTTCAGTGAGAGACCATCTTAACAAATGAGGAGAACAATTGTGGAAGACACCTGGCATTGACTTGTGGCTTACTCAACGCACATACATGAACACTTAGTAAACAGGTAAAAAATCGAAAGTGCTGTTGACAAGTCATAAAGAAATTTATTTTGCAACTTTTTGGTTATATTTATAATTTACCATTTTAAGGACAGAAAGTAAATTTTCATGCTTAAAACAATAAAATAGAAAGGTACCCTGATTTGATATATGTGGAGGGATGGTGCTAGAAAAATAGCAAAGATCTTTCTTTTCTGTAATGAAGCCATTTTGTTTCTATAAGAGCAGAAACCTTGGCACAGTAAAAAAAAAAACTCCGCAATTTGTGGGCAGTAGTATTGACTCTGAGCTGTGGTGCTAAAGGCAGCACTGGTCAGCATTGCCTGTTATGGTTGTATGCACATCAGAAAGTTCATGCAAGCGTATTCAGAGTCCAGGCTGCAGTGAGGTCGTGTAATACAACACAGGTGAGTACTGCAAAAACACCCAGGATTCATTATTCATTGGAGCTTAAATTAATTTTTAGTTGTTATGTGATCAGATACTTTTTAGTCAAGCTTATTTTTGACCCCCACCTGGGGTTGTGGTTCAGAGTGTGAGAAGCTTTTACTGAAAACAAGACAGCTACTCAAACCCCAAATGGAGCACCTATTGGGGTTTTGGATGCTGACTTCATTTTGTCTGCTCCCCACCTCCCAGCAGCCTCTGGCTATTAGGGTCATGTGGATACTCATCTAATACAGTCAAGAACATATGGCCCTTGTCTTAGTTTTTGTTTCTTGCTCTAACAAAGTACTAGGAACTATATAACTTATAAAGAACAGAAGGTTTTTTCAGCTCATGGTTGTGGAGATTGGGAGGTCCAAAGTTGTAGGGGAGATGTCTCTTCTGAGAGCCTTATTGCTGATGGGACCTCTGCAAAGTCCTGGAGTGGCACAGAGCATCATGGGGGAGGAGAGGTACTCATTCAAGAGGTGGAAGCAAACATTCCCTGGTAACAGATGCACCCTCGGGTGCCTTGGTAGCCCATCAATCTCTGAGTGGATTAACCGTTGGCGAGGGCAGAGCCCTTATGAACTCACCACCTTGTAAAGGCCCCACCTGGTCCTGCCTCTTAACAGTCACAATGGAGATTAGATTTCAACATGAGTTTGGTTAGAACATTCAAGCTGTGTCCCCTGCCCCAGCTACCAGCCAAGGCAGGAAAGATACAGCTGACACTGCAAAGGGTGTCCCTTCTTTGCTCTGTGCTGCCTCCTGTCCATCCTTGAGGCTCAGCTCCCCTAGTGTCTCCACCCAGAAGCCTCTTCAGACCGCTTTAGTCCACCTGGATCCCAGAGCTTCTATGGCTCTTGGTGCAATGTGAAGCAGGGCCAACCTGGGTGGGGGTTCATCCTAGCCTCCCAACCTCGCAGCCTCCCATGACTCCTCTCCCCCAGCTGTGACAGCTGATGTCTGGTCAGGATGAAACAACACAGTGTTGAAATGTGTCCTCAAAGACCAACACAAGAGACCTGCCTGCCCCGCTGCCCCACTGGCCCTCAGCATTCTCCTGGACTGAAAGCCATGATGGGCTCTTTCATGCTGGCTTCTGAAAGAATGAACTTGAACTTGCTCAATGGATTCAAGGTTGTAAGCTGGGTTCTATGTACTCAATTTGGAGAAGAAAGGCAAAGGAAAGGTATTTAAGATGCTGTAGTATTTTAGAACCTTCTCGAAGCTAACATAGCTGAGACAGTCTTCTGAATCTCCTTGGTTCTCTCCATCCTCCCGCTTTTGCCCTTAGCTTCTCTGTCACCATGGCCATGCTTTGGACCCAAAGTGATGGCAGAGGGTGGTGGGGTGGTAGGAAGTAGGGCCTCAGTTCCGGTCAACTGGAGAGGGGAAGTCAAAGGTCAGGAGAAGCATATCCAAGTCAAGCAGGCCACAAGCAAGGTGGACTCAGTTCCCAGTTCTAAGCATCCGACTCTGCTTCCTGGCTGGACACACCTTGCTGCTCTCTGGAGATTGTCCTTCTGCCCCAGGAGTTTTCGCACACAATGGTTGGCAGGTTCTGGCGTTCATTTTCAACACTGTTTTAAAGGTGAATGGCACTTGTCACATTCCTTCCTGGCTGGCTTTGATGTGGGGCGATTTCCCACTCCCTAATGACAGGTGAGGAGCCAGCTAACACCCAGCACCTCTGGGCGGTTGTGCTATCCCCTGCGGATCTGGTTCCCACAGCTGCTTGTTTTGAGTATCTATTTCAGGGACCTTAATTAAGATCCTCTTTAATGACGGAGAGGAACTTCTCCAGCGATTACACCTGACTTTACAGCTCTCTCTGGCTCTTTGGTGCTCCCTCCTCCTCGACTCCCACAGTCTCCACTCACGGTGCTGATGGAGCCCCACAGTGGGCACAGTGGAGGGTCAAGGCCTGGTAGAAAACTTGTCCCCAAACACTCCAGGGCATGAGAGACTACAGCCCGCTGTATAGGAGACCCAGTAGGTGTTTGTTTAGTGGGTGAAATGCAATTTTTAGAATCGCTATATAAATTAGCTTAGTACTGCACAGGAAATACTGACATCTGAAGCTGAACACTGCCGACTCCCTAACGGGAAACAAGGGCTGGGGATGGAACTCGGATGGAGTGTTTGCCTAGTGTGCACAAAATCTTGGGTTCAATTCCTGTGGAAAAGCAATGAGATCCTGCAGGGAAATTCATTTGGCACAAATTGCTCAGGGTCAGGTCAAGTTTAATGTTCCAATATTCCAATAATATTCCGATAATGTTCCGCGGAGATGGGGAGAGAGCGTGAGACACAAACAAACCCACGTGTATAAGTTTATTAAAGATCTGTGCAGAACGGACCCGTGGGGAAACGGTGGACAGAGGGGTAAAAGAGAGGAAGTGGGAATGGCGCCTTTAGCTTTTAAAGCACATGCGCATGAGGGGAAAGACATGTCTACGTCAGATGCTGATGACAGGTGGTGGGTGCTACGCCCTGTGCCTGAGCACAGGGACTTCTATGTCAAACACTGGTGACGCAGATAGCGGGCGACTCACACATGTGCACCTGGGAGATGTATGCTGGCCTCCGAACCCGGAAGTGCAGCCTTATGGGTGGCTAAAGGAATTACATTTCACCCTTCGGTTTATTATAAAATTTTTTGGGGGGGCTAAGGATCTTAGTGGGTAGCGAATGGGGGTGCAGCTAGGTCTCTCATAACTGCTTCCTGCTGACTTTGTGGGGGTCGAGAGGTTTGGGGTGTCCGATGCGTGCTGTCCGGTCATGTCCTGTCCACTGGTGTCCTGGGGTGGCTGATTAAGACTGAATCATCTGATGGCTTGGACCTTGCAAGATGCCGGAAAAAAAGATTGGATTAGTAAAAGGGAGGTTTAGGATGGGGGGGCTTAAGGGTTCCTGAGACCAGGAATGACAGAGAAAGAATTAAATGATACTTATTCCGCTCGAGTATGGTCCATTCAGGTGGGTCAAACTGGCTCCCTGGAGCTTAAAAAATGTCTCAAAAAGAAATAAAATTTAGATATGTTAACCATATATGATTAGGATAATGGCACCAATAATGTTCCAATAATATTCTGATAATGTTCCGCGGAGATGGGGAGAGAGTGCAAGACACAAACGAACCCACGTGTATAAGTTTATTAAAAGATCTATGCAGAACGGGCCCGGGGGAAAACGGTGGACAGAGGGATGAAAGAGAGAAAGTTGGAATGGCGCCTTTAGCTTTTAAAGGTTTCCCAGCACATGCGCATGAGGTGAAAGACGTGTCTACGTCAGACGCTGATGACGGTTGGCGCTACGCCCTGTGCCTGAGCACAGGGGCTTTACGTCAAACGCTGGTGACGCAGATAGCAGATAGTGGGCGACTCACGCATGTGCGCTTGGGATATGTATGCTGGCCTCCGAACCCGGAAGTGCATTATGGGTGGCTAAAGGAATTACAAAGTTAACATTTGGATTGTGTTTTTTTCCTCTCTGGAGAAAGAAGGGGTCGGACCCTTTTGGACAACAAGCCTTTAGCTGGGCTAAGTCACATGGAGCGCAAGTGAACTTCCACTCTTCTCTGCCCTCAGTCTTCTCCTTGGCCTGGGCCTCCTGGCCCTCCTTCTCAGTGCCTCTGTTTCCCTGCCTTCTTCAAGGCGATCTTCCTGCCCTCCCCACTGCAACTCAGCACCCACCCCCATCAACACTGCCCTCTATGGGATTCCATCTCATGCAGACCCAGCTTACATCTCCAGCGAGAAGTCCTAGCATTCTGGAATGGGTATTGAGGTTAGAAAGACCCAGAAGTTCATACTGGTCGTGGTAGAGCCTGAGGATAATCTCTTGGGCTTCAAAGACAATGTGTGTGTGTGTG
>LOEQ01002795.1:187667-200534 GCA_001685075.1 Bramus lutescens
GGTTGTGAGCCACCATGTGGTTGCTGGGAATTGAACTCAGGACCTTAGGAAGAGAAGACAATGCTCTTAACCTCTGAGCCATCTCTCCAGCCCCTAAAACAGCAAATCTTAAAACAAGAAGGTAAGACGCAAAGGGTGAGTGCAAATGAGCAAATGGTAAAGCATGGCCAAACTAAAATGCCAGAGAGAAAGGGTTTCAGCTTGGCTGTGAAAGTCCAGTCAAGGACTGTGACAGAGTCTTCTATATCAACAGGCAGCTCTGATAAGATGCAAACTGCTGAAAGTGCAGGAAGCCAGTGAAGGCCCAAGTGTTGTTAAGGACAGCAGGAAGTTCAGTGCACTCCCTCAGAAGGAGGCTCTCAGCAGGCTTAGCTGACACAGTTAGTAAGTTTGATCTGATGGACAATAGAACATCATACCCCCCCACATTCTGAAAAAAGATGATCTTTCCAAATACCCCTGAATTGCCTATAAAATTGATTATGTTCAAACACATAAATGAATTATCCATCAATTTCTAAAGCCTACTGAGTAGCAATGGAACTAGGGGTGAACAAAATCACTTGGAAAAAACCTTCATTAATTGTTTCTAGAGCTGGAGAGATGACTCAGCGGTTAAGAGCAGTGGCAGCTCCTGCAGAGGATCTGGGTTCGATTCCCAGCACACTCATAGCAGTTTACAATCATCTGTAGCCACAGGTCCAGGGGAATCCAGTGTCTTCTTCTGGAATGTACACGCACACACACACACTTAAAAATACTATTTCCCACCTAATAACAAAATATACCAAATCGTATGTGACAAAACCAATGATGGACTCAGAATGGGATTCACTGAATTAGTCACTTCATTATAAGAATGGGAAAGAACTAACTGAGGCCTTTGTTCTGATTACTTATTTCTGATAGAAAAGAAAGAGCCAACGAGAACAGAGAGAGGAGCTTCCAGCGTTGTGGAAAGTAGAATTAATGCAGGAAAATGAAGACAAGATACTACGGACTTAGCATGTCAATCATGTCTAGTCAGTCAGTACTGTCAAGGAGATGCTGAGATGAACAAGAGACGGACTCCATTACTAGTTTTTTTGTTTGGTTGGTTTTTGTTTTTGTTCTTAAATGGAGACTTACTGTGTAGCCCTGGCTGTTCTGTAACTCACTACTTAAATCATGCTGGCCTCCAACTCACAGAGATATGCCTGCCTCTGCCTAGGATGAAAGGCATGTCCTGCCACACCTAGCTATGTATAGATTCTTAAATAGGACTCTTTTAAGACTATCAAGAAAAGGAAAATAAGAAGTAAAGGAGACTAGTAAGAAACATGGAAGGGCACTTTCAAGATGTGGTGTTACTGGGACTGACCTGGGTCGTCTGCACATATGTTACAGTTGTGTAGCTTGGTCTTCTTATGGGACTCCTAACAGTGGGAACAGGGGCTGTCTCTAACTCTTGTGATGCTTTTCAGGGTCCTTCCCCTCATGCTGGGTTTTCTTGTCCAGTTTTTATACTAAGGGAGGTGACTGGTCTCAATACAACTTGGTATGCCATAGCTCATTGATATCCGTGGAGGCCTGCCCTTTTCTGAAGAGGAATGCAAGAGGAGTGGATTGGGGGGACAGAAGGAAGGTGGGGGAGGGACTGGGAGGAGAGGAGGGAGGGAAAACTGTGGTTGGAATGTAAAAAAATAAAAATAAAAACTATTCCCCAAAATTGACTTTAAAAAAAGATATTATATCATGCATAGATTTATGTGAGGAAATTTGAAGTCCTGGAGATGAGAGCCATGTTTCATACCTAATAAATGGCAAAAATGAGCCAGGAGAAGGCAGAAAAGCTCAAGAGATCACAGAAAAATGTAAAAAGCCATACAGTATTTAACACCCACAAGCTCTCAGGCTGGATGACTTTGGAACCCAACTATCGCTTATCTCCTAAGGACTAATAGGGCCTTATCTATAGCTACGGGTAAAGTGATTTTATCTGTTGATAATTTTATGAGACTCATTAGCGCTGCTTCTAAAATCTAAAAGATAGCGGGAAATATAGATCAAATTATGGAAGATAAATACTGTAAATAAATTATTGGCAATTTCAGCATAGAAATGCATTCAATGATTTAAAAATGAGAATTTAAGATGGTTCATTATTGAAAATCCATTAATTTAAAATTAAGGGGTGTGACTCAGTAGCAGAATTCTTGATTAGCTTGTGCAAGGCCCTGGGTTTGATCCCCAGTAGTATAAGTAAATAAAAAAATAAAATGTAAGGCGAAATCCACTAAGCCATACTAATATATTAAAGAGAAAACATTATAGTTATGATAGTCAATATTAAGTTATTTTGGTGTAATTCAAATTCTAGTAAGATAGGAAAATAAGGTGAGTTTGCAAACTTGATAACATTATCTGCCATAAAATAACTGAGCCATGGGGCTGGAGAGATGGCTCAGTGGTTAAGAGCACTGGCTGCTCTTTCAGAGGATTTGAGTTCAGTTTCCAGAAACCATGTGGTAATTCCCAGCTCTCTGCAGCTCTAGTTTCAGGGCGATCCCATACCTGCTTCTGCCCTCCACAGCACTAGGCACACACGCGGCACACATAAGCACACTCAGTCAAAACACTCATACACAGAAAATAAAATAAATAAATTAAAAAAAATGACTAAGTCATCTTGGTAAATAGAGAAAAATGGGCTGGAGGGATGAAGAAGTTACTAAGAGCACTTGGTGCTCTTCCAGCAGACCCATGTTCAGTTCCCAGTACAGGGGGTGGAACACAGCCGCCTGTAACCTAGCTTTAAGGGATGCAGGGATTTCTTCTAGCCTATGTAAGGACCTGCACATGTGGCTTTTACACACAGGTACACACATACACTTTAAAAAAAAACCTTTGGGGTGGGGAGAGAGAGAGAGAGAGAGAGAGAGAAACTGCCATTGTTGTGAAAGTCAGGTTACATTTATACAACATTACCAAGTCAATAGGCTTCCTACCTTGGCAATGATTTATTAGTAAAAACTCTTTTTTCAGAAAATATTTTCAAAAATTAATCAAAGAGCATGGTCAACCATGATCTAGTAGCAAGTTAACAAGGAACAGATAAGATATCTAAAATGACATCACTGTAGTAATGTACATAGAAGATGCTTAAATGTTTGAATTAAAGAGATACAGTGAGCATCTCTTTAGATGGGTAGATTTAATTGTATAAAGATGTCAACTCTTCCCAAATTAGTTGTTAATCTAATTTAACTCAAATAAGAAGCAAAATGGATATTTAACATTCTGACCTGAAAAATTGATTCTCATTTTGTAAAAGAGGAGACATTCTGAGACATTTCATTCTTCACAGTTCTCAAAGGATAAATGGACAAAAATAAAGTGCATAAAAATAAATATACATGCAGGTGCACAGGAACTGAGCTTGTAAAGAAATGGCAGTTGCGTTAGGTGGGGAGAATTTAAAAAAAAAGTAAGTGGGGTCAGAATATTTGAAGACATATTTGAAATATAGCGTCCATAATTAGTTTTTGCCACTTACAAGAGCATTTTCAGACTAATTAAGTAACTAAATGTAAAACACCCTGACATAAGGTTGTGGAGAACAGTTCATCTTCTTCCCTTTGAGACACCTTTATGAGCATAACTTAAAGTCGCAAAACCATAAAACAAATATTGCCAGATGTTAAATCAGTTTTATTGATAAAGTTCTATCTAGAAAAAACTCCTAAGTAGTCCAAAAGACAAAGAAATAAAAACTGGAAATAAAAGTAGGAATCTGGAGAGATGTCTCAGTCATTAAGAACCCTGGCTTTTCTTGCAAAGGACTCATTTTCACAACCACATATAACTTCAGTTTCAGGAGAGCTAATGCCCTCTTCTGCTGCCTGCTGGTACTGCAAACATGTGGAACATATACACACATACAGGCAAAATGCCTGCACACACATTTTTAAAAACCTTTGCTATATGGATGCATACATGTGCCATAATACATAGGATATATATCATTTAGCTAAATCAAGATATGCAAATAGCATTTACAAAATATTAATAACTCATAAAAGGGGCCAAGATTGAAAAGAAATTCATGTGGGATGGAGAGATGGCTCAGAGGTTAAGAATACTTGCTGCTCTTCCAAGGATCTGAGTTGATTCCCAGCATCTACTTTGGGCAGCTCACAACCGCCTGTAACTCCAACTCCAGGAGATCTTACACCCACTTCCTGCCTCTGTGGGCCCTGTACTAATGCGCACACAGACACACAGACTTTTAAAATATTAAGAACATAAAATACTAAGAAGAGCAATTCACAGAAACTGAGAAATCATAAGATGTTCAATTTCCATACTTGTCATGAACTTCAAATTCAGGTTGTCTGTCTGTTCAGTAGAATTGATGGTCTGGCCTTAAGCTGGGTGTAGGTACAGATTGGTGGGTCATTGAGGACCATTCAGGTTGTGCGACTGTGCTTACCCTGTTAAGATACTAATGTAAGTGTCTCAAAGGGATATTAAAAGATATTTATTGTAGTATGACTTTAAAAGGAACATAGGAGACAAGCTGAAGGTTCTTGAGTTGGGGTCTGGTAAAATTAATTATGGCAAATTCAAACTCAGTAGAAGAGCACAGATAGAGACACATGGGATCAAGGGAGGCCTGGGTGCCCCACGGGCCTCACTCTGTGACTGGGCCACACTCCACCTGGACAGTAGGAGGAGCTTGGCCACCATCAGCTTTTGGTCCTTTCTTTTGTACATGAGGGATCTGATTGCTGACTGAGGACTGTTCATCTTTGCCTTGAAGGCCTTTTGGAGAAAAGTCTGGCAAAGAAACCTCTCTCCTTTAGGAGTGACCCTCAGCCTCCTTGTCAGAGTGCAAACAAAGAGAGAGGGGAAGGTGGAGGCGGAGGAGGCAAATGAAAACTAGTGTCCCTGATGGCACGGGTGTCCACATACTTCACCGCTGAGAGTGATCTGGAAGGAATATTGAGTGAACACAGGCTGGCTGGCCAAGGTCACCTCCAGAAACCGGACCTCACAAGTTTATGGTTTCACTGCTTGGACCCAGGTTTGGTGTTTGGAGAAACAGATTTGACTGGATGCCTCCCCTTCCATCACCCACCAGATATTTGGAGACAACGCTGGAGTTCGTTGCTGGTGTTTGTGTTGAACGCTCCACATTCCAGTCCCCCTTATTTAGAACTTTTTGTTGTTGCAGTTTTTACACATGCATTTGCTTTTTCATTCATTTAATTAACTAATTAACTTATTCATTGTATGGGCACATGCTTGCCCTCATGTGGAGGTCAGAGAACAAGGTGTGTGAGTCAGTTCTGCTCCCTTATGGTCCTCAGGGCTGGAACTTGGGTCATCCACTTGGCAGCAGGAGTCCTCCTTACCACTGAGCCATGTCGCCAGCTCTGCTTCTTTTTTCTTTAAAACCTCTGTGTTTGACTTCTTTGCTCTTCCATCTCAATACTCTTTGGTCTCTTCTCTTTTTAATCTCAACAATGGAATCAAGAATTCTGATTGACAGACTCTGCATGGTTCTAACCCACATCAGCATAGAGCACAGTGATACTCGATTTTTCTCACTCAGGACATACAGTTTATGGCTATAAAATCCTAAGCTATGTTGGTAGCAACCATTATCATAGATGGATCATACTAGACTCCCAGAAGGACATTGTCAACTATTGTGAACTTCCTTTCCGCACACCTCTAGGGGGCTCTGTTTATAGTATGGTCTTGATTTATTGGTTCTTTTGAATAATGTCCCAGCAGGTGGCAGTGCAGTGTCTGAGGAATGTTTTCCACTTCATGCAAAGACCTATGGGTCAGCAGGGCCTGGCTCAAAGTCAACCCAAGCAAAATGTCCTGTCCAGGAGCTCATGAGATGGCTTAGTTGATGAAGTACTTGTGCATGCATGCAGACCTGAGTTTAAACCCAAGAACCCACATGAAAAACTTGGGTGTGTGCTGTGTGCTTGTAACTCCATCCAGTATTGGGGAGGTGGAGACAGCCTGATCTGTGGGACTCGCTGTCCCGATAAGCTAGCCAATTGTTGATTTCCAGGAAAAAAAAGAAAAAAATCAAGAGGCTGTTTCAAACCAGGTGGAACAATACTGAAAGCTGACCTCTGCTTTCATAAACTTGCATGTGCACATGTGGCAAACTCACTCTCTCTCTCTCTCTCTCTCTCTCTCTCTTTCTCTCTCTCTCTCTCTTTCACACACACACACACAGCAGGGGAAGGGGAAGGAGGTATACATCATGTTCACAATAAATGGCTTGCTGTATGGAAGTCTCTGCTCTGTCTCTCCTTTGTCACAAACCCCACTTTTGCTCCCATGTCTGCTCCTATTTGATGTGGGAAAGGCAACCCTTCCACATTCAAGGATAGATATTTATTACTGCAAGTCAGAGCTTCTCTGCCTTGAACTTCTGTCATTTGGGGCAGGAACTCTTTGTTGAGGTGGCTCCTGTACACAGTAGGGGCTTAGCAGCACTGCTGGCTTCCCTCTATACACAGTGCCAGCAGGTCATCCCATTCCATCAGTATGACAATGGAAAGACATGGCTTTAGTTGTTTCTAAATGTCCCCTAGGGGTTAAACTGTACCAGTTCAGAGCTACTCCTTGCTACCTACAGCCCCTCAGAGGCGCAAAACTCTCCTACCTTCTGCTGCTGTCCCAAGTCTTCCTTGTCACAAGACGTGATTCATGGCCACATCCATCTTGAGTCAGGCTGTCACTTGCAGCCCAAAGCACTCTTGTTGAGTGTAAGAAATCACCCAGAATTCACAGCCATGTGCTTTGTTACTGTCTCACGCCATCTCCTTTGCCCTGCGCCTGTTCCAGCTCAAGTTCCAGTCCAGCAGCAGACTCTGGAGCCCAGATTTTAGGCACTTGTAACTCAGCATCATTTGAAAACTTGCCAGTCATACATATTTCTATTTTTTTAAAAGAAAACACACTATCTTTTTTCATTTTACATATCAATCCCAGTTCCCACTCCCTCTCCACCTCCCATCCCCAACCTTCTCCCTCACCCCACCCCCATCCACTCCCTAGAGAGGGCAAGGCATATTGCTCTGAGGAAGGACCAAGGTCCTCCCTACTATATCGAGGCTGAGCAAGGTATCCATCCAAAGAGAATGGGTTCCAAAAAGCCAGTACAAGCATCAGGGACAAATCCCGGTGCCACTGCCAGTGGCCTGCAGTCTGCCCCAGCCATACAACTGTCACCTACATTCCAAGGGCCTAGTTTGGTCCTATGCTGGTTCCTTCCCTGTCCAGCCAGAGTTGGTGAGCTCCCATTAGCTCAGGTAAGCTGTTTCAGTGGGTGTGCCCATCATGGCCTTGACCTCTTTGCTCATATTCTCACTCCTACCACTCTTCAACTGGATTTTGGATTAAATATCTCAATATGAATCCGACCACACTGAACCTGACAGAAGAGAAAGTGGGAGGTAGCCTTCAATGCATTGGCACAGGAGACCACTTTTTAAATATAACACCAATAACACAGATACTGAGAGCAACGATAAATAAATGGGCCCTCCTGAAACTGAGAAGCTTCTGTAAAGCAAAGGACACAGTCAATAAGACAAAAAGGCAACCCACTGAATGGGAAAAGATCTTCACCAACTCCACATCAGACAGAGGATTAATCTTCAAATTATATAAAGAACTAAAGAAATTAGACATCAGAATTCCAAATAATTCAATTAAAATGGGGTACATATCTAAACAGAGAGTTCTCAAAAGAAAAGTCATACATATTTTTGTCTGCACTGCTGATTAAAGAGTATTGTATTGGGGCTGGAAAAATGGTTCAGTTATTCAGTTCTGAACACCCTCACAGCCACCTGGAACCACAACTCCAGGTATTGGACACCATCTTCTGTGGACACTTTCATACAGGTAGTACACACACAAATAAATAAAATGAAAAGGAATATGTAAACGTATTGTAACAGCGCCCTACGGGGTAACTGCATGGTTAGTTACAACTTAACTTGCCAGCGACCGACTCTTCCGTAGAGGCTTCATCATTGTCTCCCAAGAGCCAGGAAGAGCCATCCCTGCTGTACTCCCTGATCCATAAGTCAAACAGCCATATGGGAATACCGTGTCATTCCGGGTGAGCTGTTCCCCAAGAACCAGTGATTACGTGGGATGATTTAGTGTGCGAGAACTGTCTACTCATTAGCGCATTCTCGTGTCTTCCGGGTAGAAGATGACACCCTCGCCAGTGTGCGGTTTCCCCATATGTCTCCCATCTGGCCAATAAGCTGTACACAACACTTACCAATTTCCTGTCTTGTGGCTCATTTCTAGCTCTTCCTGACCTCCGAGGGGCTGTCAGTAATGGGTTAGCAATCACGTTGGCAGTAATGTTGGATGCTTTGAGAGTTAAGGCAGCCAAGACTTGGAGTCATTTAAAGCCACCTCGTGGGTAGACACATTTAAGTAAAGGGAACTATGCACTTAATTAAACACCACAGATTCCAAGGTGTGTCTGCTGAACACAGTGCTGGTGAAATGGGATGAAGAAACAGTCTGAAGTGCTGTTGAGTTCTGCCTCTGCATCCAAAACAAGTAGCCTGGGTGTCTGGCAAACTAAGGGGAGAGAGAGGCCTTGTGCCCATGAAAGCCCTATAGACACAAGCCAGGACTCTCCTGAGAAAGGAAAGTGGAGCGTGTGTTCAGCTGGCTGGGGATGCTCAGTATGTAAAGTGCATTTCCAGCCCCAGTGGAAAAACCAGAGCCATGGCTCATATCTTCAAGCCCAGTCCTCGGGTCAGGAGATAGGTGGAGACAGGTGGATCCCTGGGGCCTCCCTAGCCAGCCATAAAACCAAATCGGTGAGCTCCAGGTTCAGTGAGAGAAAACATAAGATGGAGAATGACTAAGGTAGACATTTGACATTGACCTCTGCATGGACATGTGAACCCATATGCACATAAGCATGCATAAATGAACACACACAATGTATTTAAAAAATGAGTTCCAATTTGACAACCTCCACTGTTTTGGAATTTAGTTCTGTTTCTTCTTTACCTGACCAACAACCACTTCCCCCTCCAGAGGTCAATCACAGAGCTCCATGCCCTGATAGGTGTCTTAGGTGCTCTGGTTTAAATATGGTTTCTTCCTTCCACGTCCATGTAGAAATTGAATCCTCATTATGAGATATTAGGAGGTGGAGTCAGGCGGGACCTTGGAAAGGTGATTAAGGTCTTGCTCTCATGGATGAGTTAACCCCACTCATGTGATTAATGGATGAGCAAATTAAAGGCCTAACGGGTTTATCTGAGGAGTGGGTCTGCTATAACAGCTACTTTGACTGGGTCTCTCTCACACTCCCTGTCTCTTAGAGCGTGATATGCCATCTCAGGACACTGTGAGGAAGCATGGTCTGGGCCCAAATAAACTTCTTTTCTTTACAACTGAGTCTGTGGCATTAAATCATTAGCAACAGAAAACAGACTAAGACAGCCAGTAAAAGTCCCATAGTGATGGCAAAGCCCATAGGCTCTCAGAGCCAACTGCGCACAGTTGATACCAGGCCCCCAATGAGTCAGTGCCAAGAGAACTAACACCATGAGAAACAGACCCAAGGAAGGCCCCACAGTTCTGGACAGTGGGAAATGGAGGCTGGTCCCAAAGCTGCCCTCTCTTTCACGTTTAGGATGGGGGACGGGGAAGGGTTAAAGGTTAAGGGTGACCAGGTGTCTCCTGACAGCTCTGTCTATACACTGAAGGACAATGACTTTTCCATGTACATCAGGAGAATACGGGGTTACCTACAGGCTTGGATTCTCCATGTGGGAAGCCATGTGAGCCATGAAGAGGAGGGTCGGTGCCAGAAAGATATGGTTCACATAATGGCTCTTTGCTGTGGGACTCTGGGAGAGCCACCTACTATGCCTGAGGTCCCCNCCCACCCCAGCCCCCGACCTCTGGAAATATGTGCAGATTGTTCAGCTCCTGCCAGTACTGAATCACCTGCTTTGGAAACTTCCTCCTTGTAGAGGCTCTGATGGATAGAGAAGGCCAAGGGATTCTGAGCTTGTTCTTCAAAGTCAAAATGAACAGTGCCCACGCCATCAAGACCAGGAAGCATGAAGCATCGGTAGCCTCTATTGTCGCGATTTCAAAGGTACTAGCCTCCTTCTTTGTTGCTGGAGGCTGGTTAATGGGTTTATTCTTGGGCAATGACCCTTTTAATTAAGCAAAGCATGATCCCACATTTCAAAGAGTTTAATTTCTCAGTATGACAACTGTCTCAGGTTCCCCTGGAGAGGGCTGGCACAGGTGGCGAGGCGTGGATCGAGTCCCACCTCTGCAGATACAGGGACTTCCTTGAAAGAAACCTCTTTTGCAACTACTGGGTTGGGCTCTTCCTTGATAAAGCATTGCTTATTCTTATTCTTGTTTCTATGTGACCTTCAAACCTTAGGTCAGGCCTTAGAGGGGCCCCTGCAGGTGTCAGCAAGCCTGTGACAGCCTGTCAGCACAGATGGGAGAGGAGAGAGAGAGAGAAGTGGTTTGGGCCTGCCAACTTGGTCTGTTAGTGGCTTGCTCGTGGCATTTCCAATACAGAATAAGCCAGCTTGGGAAATATCTTGATTTGTAACTTTAGGTTCAGGTTGAGAAGTAGGGTATGATGCCCAGGTCAGCTGGTGTGTGTGTGTGTGTGTGTGTGTGTGTGTGTGTGTGTGTGCGCACGCGCGCAATAGGAAAATCTCAGGTGTGGTTTCTCAAGTACTGTTCACCTTTGTTTTCCCCCAGTACTGGGATTACAAGTACATGCTGCCACACCTAGCTTTAAGAAAATCTATTTGTTTATTTTTAACACAGGTTCTGGGAATTAAATACAGGTCCTTGTGTATGTAAGGTAAACACTTTATTAACTGAGCCATCTTCCCAGCTTCATACTTGGTGTAGGTGTTTGTGTTTATATGTGTACAGCATATATATTTGTGTATATGTGTGTTACGGAAGCCAGAGGACATTGGATGGCACCTTTTATCACTCTTCGACTTATTCCCTTGAGATAGAGTCTGCCACTGACTCTGCTATCAAGCCCCAGCCACCACCCCCCAATCTCCAGCACTTGGGTTACAGATGCTCATGGCCATGAGCAACTTTTTACCTAGTTACTTGGATTTCAAACCCAGGTCCTCATGCTTGTGTAGAAAGTGCTCTTGTCTAATGAGTCATCGCCCCAGCTCCCAGGTTTAGATATTTTTAAGGGCAATTAGGGGGAACGATGTTTTGGGGAGTAGAGTCTTACAGTTTTCTTTAAGGAAGCTGATTTTTCTACCTAAAACCATGTTTCTGAGAGGCCCTTCCTAGTTTTCAGGAAAGGAAGTAAGCACGTGGGAGATGGGACACAGAATTAAGTGGGAGGAAACTGCCCCCTCCCTGTTGGCCAGAGTTGTGAATAAACTGGTTCTTGCCCTGGACTTCAGGCTTAAGTGTATTAATTTTGCATTAGACCTAGTGATAAGGGGCAGAGGGAGGCAAGGGAAAAAGACCAGCTTCCATCTCACTGAGGCAGGCTGGAACCCAGGGCAAGAGGAGCCTCCATCTCACTGAGGCAGGCCGGAACCCAGGGCAAGAGGGCGCAGCTGTTGACTCCTGTGAGGCCAGCTGGAGTGGATACTTCTCACATGGCTATGATGAAAACTTGACAGAACCAGATTAAAGGTGGAAGGGCTTGTTGTGGCTCCCAGTTTGAGGGGACAGCCCATCATTGTGGACTGCCCACCATGGCAGCAGGGGTGTGAGACAGCCAGTCACACTGCATCCACAGTTAGGAAGCAGAGAGGTAAATGCTGTTGGAGTTGAGCTCTTGTGTGAGTCAGGGTTCTCTAAAGGAACAGAACTATTATAATGAGAGGAGGGGGGGAAGGAGGAGAAGGAGGAGGATTTATTAGGCTGGCTTGTAGACTGTTGTCTGGGTATTCCAACAATGGCTGAGAATCCAGCAGTTATTTAGGCTATGGAACTGGATGTCTCAGTAGTCCCAATCTAGCATCGGAGTCCTAGAGGGTCCCTGGAAAGCTACTGGTCTTCAGTCTACATTGGAATCTTAGTTCTAATACAGGTGAAGGATAGCTTCCGCAGCAGGATAGATGAACTTGCCAGCAAGAGTGAGGACAAGCAGGCAAAACACTTCCATCTCCCATGTCCTTTATGTGAGTTGCCTCTAGATGATGTAGCTCAGATTGAGGGTGTGTCTTTCCACCGCAAATAATTGGATCAAGAAATCCTTCACAGGAGTGTCCAGAAGCTTGGGTTTTAGTTGATTCCAAACATAGTTAAATTGACAACTGGGATTAGTTCTTACAACTCTCTCCTTTTTATTCAGTCTGGGAACCACAGTTCATGGAATGATGTCACCCACGTGGAATTTCTTCCCACCTCAGTTAACAAGTCTAAAAACTCCTTCACAGACATTCTGAGAGGTCTGTCTCCTAGGTGATCCTAGATCCTGTCAACTTGACAGGATCCTATTACTCAATGAAGCAGCCACTGATAATATTTGGTGTGAACGCCTCCACATGTTGTTCCAGTCTGTTAGCTGGGTTTGCATTCTCCATCCCGGGCCACTTTCAGCAGATGAAAGTGCTCTTCCCCCACTTGGGGAAGAGACAGTGCAGGTGGGAAGCTGACTTTGAGTCTGCCAAAGGCAGTGTTGAGAAAAGCAAGCAGCATCCCAGGGCCTCCCGTTGCAGGGACAAACATGACCTTGGGAACCAGTGTCCCCAGGAACAGGGTGAGCTGGCAGGGGCAGCTTCTTGTAGGTGAGTCTTCTGTCTATGTGTTACTTTCATTGGTCAAATAAAGAAACTG
>LOEQ01002795.1:229420-243962 GCA_001685075.1 Bramus lutescens
CTTCTCCTTCTTCTTCTTCTTCTTCTTCTTCTTCTTCTTCTTCTTCTTCTTTTTTCACTCAGAATTCTGTCCCTAGCACAGAAAACTGATTCTTGCCCCCTGGCTTAGACACGAAAGACTGTGTATTCAGATACAAAACCAGTTGCCTCCTGGCTAACTTCTGAGACAAGAACATGGCATCCTCAAGGAGCCCAGATGCTAATGTGGAGCCAACAATGGAAAAGGGCTGCCTCTAAAATGACAAACTAGATCCCTCGTTGAACCTCTTGTTGAACACAGAGCCCCTCTACAGACCACAGACCCCTCCTCTGATCACAGACCCCTCCGCTGAACACAGACCTCTCCACTGAACACAGACCTCTCAACTGAACACAGACCTTATTCCAAGAAGTTTGGCAGAACCTTCAAGGCACTGCAGAGTGGGATTTGCCTCTTCTTAGTGAGACCCTCCTTCCTAGGAAGTATTTGACTAAGAGCAAAGTCAAAACCTCTCATATGTTTTTTCCCTGCATTCAAGATTTTCTTAGGTGAGTCTCTGGTGAAGGTGTCCAGCCCCTCTTGCTGTGAAGCTCTGCTTAAGCTGGACACCTGGGGGCAGACCGGGTGTTTGTGGCTACAGTTAACAGAGCCAAAAATAGGAGAAGCAAGGCCCAGTCCCCTGGCACATGCCCACAGAGAGGACTACAGAGTATACAGAGACAAGGGGCTCTTGCTAAGATCCATCCTATCCTAAATGTGCTGTATAGCTTGGAGGGAGGTACTTAACCTCTCTGGGCCTCAGTTGATTCACCCGACAAATGGGAACAATAGTAGCTTGGCCTTTTTCTCAGGAATGTTGTGGCTATAAAAATACCCAGCATCAGAAATAGCATCAAATACTAATGAATCCACAGGCCAGAAACTGCATCTTCTTTCTGGGGGGTAGAGACCGTGTTCCTGCCTTGTTTTGTGTTCCCTGAAGGAACAGGTAGACTCCACGACAGGTGGCCCATCAGTAATTGTTAAATTGATGAAACAGAAGACAGCATCCATGCCTCTGTGGAACTGAAACTCAAACTGGGCTGCTGGCAGGTGGGCACCACACAGTGGAAGCAGCTTTAGCAGGGGAGGGAGAGGCCCTCCTACACTCAGACACATCTAATTCAGAATTTGTGATGCTTTTACAAGGCTGGACAGGGACTGGGCTTGGCTGATGGAACATGAGCTGAACCAACTCACGGTGCAACACCAGGCCCTGCCGGCCTCTGGGTGCACAGCATGTTCCAGATGGCAGCCATCACTGTGCT
This sequence comes from Bramus lutescens, assembly GCA_001685075.1. Taxonomy (NCBI): domain Eukaryota; kingdom Metazoa; phylum Chordata; class Mammalia; order Rodentia; family Cricetidae; genus Bramus; species Bramus lutescens. Next base: position 230,707 of record LOEQ01002795.1, read on the forward strand.
CTTGCACAACACCAGCAGTTAGCTTGTCAATCACGGGTGAACTCTGACCTTATTATCTATGAAGCAGCCAGAATGTTCCCTTGACCGTGATGTCTTAATGGCCATTTAGGGTGATTTGGTGTGTTTAGGGAACATAAAATTTTATGTTGTTAAAACTAAACCATTCGTGGCCTCTGTCTGTCTTCTCTAAGGCAGCTCAGACCCACTGATAGTTTCCAAATAGAGTCGATGGCCCGAAGTCTGCCACTGACTAACTGTGTGTGACCTCCCCAGGCCCGGGCCTGGGCATATGGGCTCCTTCTAATGCAATAAAAGATAACCTCACTCCTTCTGCCAGCCTGTGTTTCTTCTGCCCAGCGTTCCAACTGGAGAAGATCTGAGCTCCAAGGCTAGAGACAGAAGGCATCTTATCCACCCCTCCAAGCTTCAGATTACCCAGGGCAGAGCAGATGTCCGGGTAAGCTCGGGTAAGGGGTAGAAGCGAAGATGCCCAATGGGAAGTAGGCAGAGGGGAGAGGTGCAGGCTCGCAGGGCCAAGGAGTTGCAGAAGGCACCTTGGCCACCTGGGAAAATGGCTTCCTTCCACCTCTGGCTAGGGAAGAAGCAGGAAATTGAGTCAAGGTGAGGGCAGAAAGCTACCAAGCTACCGGGGCCCTGAGGGAATGTTTGGCCCATCTCTAGGGTCTCTGCACTAGACCTCAGTGAACTTCAGCCCGGTGAGCTTCAGCCCACCTCTCTGTCATAGGATAGCAACATGTATTCAGCACTCTGGGAACTGTGGAGGCACAGGACTTGTTTCCTATGGCCTCCTCCTGTTCTGCTGTCCTCTCAGCTCTTCCTGGCCTGCCCAAGAGCTTGGCTGATTGTCACCTCCTTCAGGAAGAGCTGCTGGCTGCAGCCCAGGGGAGCAGCATGGCCTAGTGGCTGCAGAGGGGGACTGCAGCCTGGCAGGAACACTGGGTTATTCGGGATCCCCTCAGCGCCCTTCCCACCCTGAACTCAGAGCATCATGGTTGAAGATAGGATGAGATGAAGTTGCTCCTAGCTCACCCAGCACACTGCACATTCTAGACAGGGCCTCTCTCTAGTGGATCACAGCTTCAGCCCAGTGCCTGGCCCTAAGCAAAAATGTGTGTGTGCATGTGCATGTGCATGAGTGTGTGCATGAGTGCCTGTGTGCATGCATGAGTGTGTGTGTGTGTGAGAGAGAGTGTATGTGGCTGCATGTGGGTGTGAGTGAGTGTGTGTGTGGGTGTGTGCATGTGTGTGTGTGAGTGTGTGTGGGCGTGTGCATATGTGTGTGAGTGAGTGAGTGTGTGTGTGTATGCGTGTGTATACATAGACATGGATGGTCATGTGCATGTGGGGGTCAGAGGTCAATATCTGGTGTACTCTTCCAGAGCCATCCACTCTGTGTTTTGAGATGGGATCTCTTAGTGGTCTGGAACTTGCTGATTCACCTAGGCTGGCCGACCAGTGAGACCTGGGGATCCTCTTGTCTATGTCTTCCCAGTTCTAGAGTTACAAGTGCATGCCACCATGCCTGGAGGTTTTGTCATGGATGTAGGGAATCACACTCAAGTTCTCCTCCTTGCAGAACAAGCACAACCAACTGAGCTGTTTCCCCAGCCCAGCAGGAACTCTTGACAGGTTGACCTGCTAGACAGAAAAGTTATGAGCGAAAAAGGCAAGGGTGCTGGGGGAGGGAGGCTTCATTTAGGAATGCTGGATAAAGGGTAGACCTGGGAAGATCTCAGGAATAGCTTTACCCTGGTCTATCTGGTAGAGGCCGAGTGTTCCTGGCTTGGGCACATGCAAAGACATTGAGTGGGGAGCTGAAACAGAGAGCAGAGACAACTGCTAGAGAAAGAGCAGGGTGTGGAAGGATCGAAGGGATAAAACCTCAGCTCTGGCAGAGAAGTTTCATCAGAATCCAGAGGAAGAGGTCACCACAGGGCGTGTGACTGTCCTACAGGTGGTGATCTCCAGTCCCTTGACTGATTGAAGACTCAGGACAGCTGACTGCAGAGAGTGGGTCAGTCCCCAGAGGCTGCAGGAAAGGGTGGGAGGGCTGTACACTTCTGGGGAAATCAGAATTGCTAGCCTTTGAAACACCACGGGAACTGGGTAGACCTCTGTTCAGAAATTCAGTGGGGTGTGAGATTTGAAACACACCCTACACAGACTGCCATCTGGTCCCTACACAGTCCAGGTGACTGAGAGACTCCTATACCCAGGGTCCTTTGTGCAGCCCAGACACTAGCGTCGTTGCTTTATTTATTATGTGACCGGGGAATGTAAGGTCAGAAGCAGCAGCTTCTAGCAGCTCACACACAAGGAGAGGATGGAGCTGATTTTGAACCCAGGTCTTTTAAACTGTCAGAACACTGTTGAGAAAGGCCACAGAACTGGCCTAGAGACCTGCTCCCTATGTGGACAAAAAACATGAGAGCAGGCAGAAAATCTTATTCCAGGTCCTGGCCCTACATATTGGCATATTAGCATCCCAGGCCCTGAACACTTCCTCTGGGGCTGTGTAGTTGGTTCAGGATCTCAGTAGAGGGGGAAGCTGGATAATGCTGTACTTCAAACACACCATAGATTTCTGCCCCATCCCCACCCTGTCCCACTTCCTGAAGCTGGTCCACTTTACTCTGGCTGAGGTTGTGGGTCCTCCTCACCTAGCTTCACACTCTATGTCCTCTTCTGCAAAGTGGGCCTGATGCTAGCACAGGCTGGTTGTGGGAAGTGAGTGACAGGATGCTGAGAAGAAGCCTGGTGTGTGTGTGTGTGTGTGTGTGTGTGTGTGTGTGTGTGTGTACGCGTGTGTATATACACTAACTTTGGTTGTCTTTAATGAACCCCAGATACTCACCTATCTCTGCCGCTCAACCTCACTGGGACGGCAAACATTTACCACCCTGTCCAGCTTTTGATCCAGGTGCTAGAGATTAAGCTCAAGTCCTCATGACGACTGAGCCATCTCATCTGCAAGGGCCCATCTTAAATGCCTAAGCCCCAGACACTGTGGCCTGCAAACTGCTTCTGTTGCTCTCCCTGTGGCCCAGTGTCATTGCTCTTTCCCCTCCTGAGCGTGGTCCTTGCCCTCTACTTTCTGTTAAGCTCAGAGGACCTCAGTGGCTCACACATTTGATAACAGGATTTAGCTATAATGAATTGAGACCTGTCTGCCCTTCCAGATGATAAACCCCATGAGGACAGGACCAGCGTCTACCTCTGTTTACTCCCTACTTACCCTCTTCCACAGACTGCATTCTCAAGAGAGAAGCCTCTGGTCTCAGCACTCCGGGTCCTCTAGGCCCCCCACTCCCTGACTTTCTCTCAAGTCTGTTTTGTTGCCTGTGAGCCTGGACACTATTGCTATTTTTTTTTTTTAATTAGACTGACCGTCTCTACCCAGCCTTGCAAACCACTCTTTTCTTTTAGAAGCATATCTCTCCTTTGATGACAGCCTCCACTGCCCCAGATTTCCCCACCCTTTGGCCTTTCTTTCTGTCTTTTCTAGCCCCTTTGGGGCAGTTCTGAGCAAGTTCAAATTCCTCCCACGTTGGGCCCACTGTTCCTGTTAGCCCCACCCCATTTGCATTGTGTTCACCTTTACTGACACCAGGAGATGAAGCACTGGCAGATCTTGCAGTCACCACAGGCAGTAAAAGAAATGTTGACAGTCATGTAATACAGGGATGTGAAGGCCCGCCTCCAAGCCTCACTTCCTCTGACTCCTAGGTCAGGCATCTCCAGCTTCTCCTGGAGGGGCATGGAACTGGGTGACTAAGTTCCAGCCCAGAGAAATGGGCAAGAGTACATGACCTGAGGCTAATGCCTGACAACTTCCCCCAGCTGTATGCAAGAGCCAGATGGGAACTCTGTGACCTACAGAGCTGCTCGGAAGAATCACCGACCAGCACAGCCGGCATTTGGATTGCTCATTTCTGTTAAGCCATTTCAATCTGGGCTTGTTTATTACAGAGTCAGCCGCCCCTGATTAATACAACCCTTAGGCTTTCTGTGCAGTTTGCATGAATGCATACAAAGAATGCCTAAAGAAATCAAAATGGGCCAAGCAGATATGGGAAGTCCCAGGAAGTCAGCCATAAAAGGAAGCAGAGAGAAGAATTTGCCAATCAAGCAAACAACAAAAATAAAAGTAAGGAAAGAGAAAGGGTCCGAACAGGTAACTTATAAGGTCAGAGAATATGCAAAGGGAGGCCTCTTAGTGATGAAGAAATGGACACATAAATGGTGAGATACCACTTTAAATCCCTCAACTTAGCAAAATAAACTATAATGGCCAAACCTGGTGTTGAGGATTGCAGGCTAAAGCACAACGCTGGACCACCTGTTGGAAACAGAAATCACCGAAACTTCCACCAACAATAACTTGATAGTATCCAGGCTGAAGATGAGAATTCTATCCACCCAGCTAGGCTGTGGATGTGCTCATATTTTCACACTTGGTGGAGATAGAATATTTTGGCTCTGAGCTTACTGGGAGCTTAAACAAAGAGGATGCTATGATTTAGATATAATATGTCTCCCTCCAAAATATTGGTCCCAGAAGCAGTCTTTAGGTGTGGGGCTCTTAGGAAGTGATTGGAGGGTGAAGATTCTGACTTCATCTGTGGACCATCTATAGATGATAGAGGCAGTATCAGAGATGGCAAGTAGGTCACTAAAGGTATGCCTTTGAGAAACATAGCTTGTCCTCAGCCCCTTCCCTGTGCTCTGCCTCTCTGATGTTTATTAGTCGCTACAAGAGGAGGGCTTCTTTTGTGCCCAAGCGACTGCTACCATGGTACTTTGCCTTAACGCAGGCCCCAGAGCATAGAGGAGCTGAAAGTTGCATTCAGAATACCGAGGCAATAAAAAAGTAGGTCAGTGGCCCTGGCTTTCTGGTTATGAGATCAGAGACAATTTTCTTCTGCGGATTGTCCCTGAGGGAATAGGCCCTTCAATAAATGAGCAGTTCAGCAACTTCCCCAAAATGAGTAGTAGATTCCATGCAACTGATTTTGAAATACATACACAGTTCATAAAGCACTGTTGATTATGGGGATGACATGTGAGCTGAGGACCAAAGGACAGTTCCGCGAGAACGGTTGTAGAGAGTTCAGTGTCACATGGCCCACATCCAAACTTTCAGATGGCTTGGGACAGCCTGCTCTGATTCAGGGTTGAACATTTTAGTGGCAAGGAGAAGCCAATACTCCACAGTGACTATTACACTAAACCGAGCTTTTAAACAGAGCCGAGGAGAAGACAGTATAGGTTACAGCTTCAAGCACATGACTGGAGTAAAATGTCCTCTTGTTATTTTAAAGCATAGCCATAAACTCCACTGGTGACATGGGCAAAGAAGCTGCTGCCAATCCATGGAAATAAAGGTTCACCATAGGGTCTGGACAAGTAGGCTGGTTCAGAGGTATGAGGAGAGAGTTAAAATGTCCAGGGAGGGGTAATACCAAGAAAATTCACACAGACACAAACTAGTCTTGGTTCCCAAGTCCAAAAAATTTGATGGGAGCTTCCCAACAGCAAAAAATAAATAAATAAATAAATAAATAAATAAATAAATAAACAAATAAATAAATAAATAAAAATAAAATGAAAAATAAAAAAATAAAAGGAAAAAAAGAACAATGAGATTATGGGATTCTGCCATGTATTCTTTCTCCATGAGAGTTGAGCTTCAGGTTCAAAGCTCATTGACTTTAGTACTGAAGGGCCACAGCTCCAATAGTTCATGAGAAAAGCCTGGGCTCCCAAGAGAAGAGCTCTTGACCATATTGTAGCGAAATTGATACAGCCTAACTGTACTCCTCAAGTCCCAGGGCACAAAGAAGAACCTAAAAGTCAAGACTCGTTGATCCCTTCCAAAAAGGAACTCTGTCATTTGTGATTTCTAGAGTGACGGAGCAGTTGCCAGACTTCTCAGGACAAATCCAAGTTACATTCTATAAATTCTATAATGGACCCAGGCATGGTTCCTGCCCAGGAGCCAAAAGGCAGGATGTTGTCGTCCACATCAGGATAAGAAGGGACAATTTTCAACTGTTTTTTTTTTTCTGTTGGGTGGAATAGGGTGCTGTGCATCAGTAGGAGGAGCTATTCGCTATGATCTGAAATGAGAAGTTTCCAGAAGCAGATGCTGGCCCTTACTGCTCAGTGTCAAGGTAACAAGTCTGCTTGTCTTTATGGAACAGATGAGAAGGCCCTTCACTGGCATCAGATCAGTCCTGTGGAGTTGGTGCAGCAGTTTGTAGGAAGCTTTGTCTAACACTCAGCAAAGGTTTCAGAGTTCTGAAAGCCAAGAAATAATCTTGAACCAATGGTGCAGGCAGGCACAAAAGATGCCATTGGGCTACACAGAAGTGCCCTTTTCTGGGGCTGTGCCTTCATCCTCCAGCTCCCAAGAGCTTCATTCTTATGAGCTAGCAGCTTGGAAGTCTGCTCCTAGATCTCCAGGGTCACTTCACGTAATACTGGATACACTGCACCCTGCATGGCAGACTGAAGCAGAAACATCGGTGAAAACCCACCCTCCCTGTCTTAGCCTCTGTCCTATCTGTCTACTGGGCTTCTATCCTGTCTCTCTCCACTTGTACAAGGCTCTTCCCAGGGTCCGAGAGACAGCAGGCCCGACAAGGACCTCCTAGGGCCAGCACAGAGAAGAGGAGGATGACACTGTGGCTGGCAGAGGAGGATGGCACTATGGCTGGCAGCAGCTGCCCCTAACCTGCACTTCATCCCCAGACAGTGCCTGAGTCAAGGGTAGTGGGATCCTGGGGTCTTTATTAACCACCATCTCACCCTGAACATGGGACTCTCCTATGACAGCAGTGGGTGGCTATCTGGCTTTTGTGAGAGGCAAGGGTCTTGCTGAGTGCCGGCCCGCCCGCCAGGGGAGTCTTGGAGGAGCTCTTGAGTTTATGGCCAGAGTCTCTGCTGTCTAGATCAGGGAAGCCAGATGATAAGCAACAATCCCCATAGGAATAACAGGATCACAGAGAAAGTGCCACATCCCGGAGGTGACAGCTGCCTCACAAGGTCTCCGCCTCAGGCCCACAGGCCCCTCCCCACTCCCTCCAGAATCCTTACAAACATCTGGCCAGACCTGCCAGGTCATCAGCCTCAGTCCGAGGCCACTTCCTGGCAGTACAAGCCAGAGGGTAGAAGGGTTCCTTGACAACTGTGGCATCACCAAACAGGCCTTTGTCTGAACCTCGACCCCACTCCCGTCAGCATGTGTTGTGAACTACAGGTGAGTATTGACATGTGAGTTGGATCAGACAGCCCCCTGAGGTACTAAGGAGTCTCTCAGAGATGAGGCCCCTGTTGAGCCTTCTGCAGTCAGCATGCCAGAGAGGGTGCCCCAGCAAGGACTTTTCTGAGATAGATGCCAGCATTCCCTTCTTTCCAGTTCACTATAGAGCTGTGTGGCTGTTGGGGATGAGCGAGATATGGCAAGCCCGTGTAGTTTCTATAGCTTGGGACTGTGGGCTCAGGATCTCTCTCTCAACCCCAGCAAAGGAATAAGGCTGAAATTAGCCCTCTCAGGGACAGCTAGAGACCTGGTACTCTCCAGCAGTGAGCCTTCTTAACATGTCATCTTGCTAGCCAGTGTCATGAAGGGCTGGATTCCAGGTTCTTCACTTGGGAAGGGTTGGGCCTTGAGTGTGTACAGGCATAGAATGGATATGAGCACACACATGCATATAGGCTGAGGTCGACTTTAGAGTTGCTTATCTTGTTTTTTGAGGTAGGGCCTCTTTTTCAGTGGTCTGGAAGGGCTATCTGGCCAACAAGACCTGGAGAACTGCCTGTCTCCAGCTCTACAAGTGCTAGAAGCATGCATCATCATGCTTTAACATGGGTTCTGGGGCAAGAACTTTGCCAACTGAGCCATCTCCCCAGGCCTAAGGGAGTGTTTTGTGGGGTTTTTTTTGACAGTTACACACATGTATATAATGTACTGTGATTGTGTCCCCTATAATCCTCTCCTTTATCCGTCTCCCACTCTTGCTGACTTGCCAAGGAGTCCTTTCCTTCTCCCACTCACCCCCATTCACGGGTGTGCACACAGGTCTTATGCAGGTAACCATGCCTGCTGGGTGCTTATGATTGCCATGGCCGTGCCATAGCTAGAAGCCAGAATTTCCTAATGTTCTCCATCCTGTAGCTCTTGCAAGCTTCCTATTCTCTCTCTCTCCCCCTCTCTCTTTCCTCTCTCTCTCCCTCTCTCTCTCTTTCCTCTCTCTCTTTCCTCCCTCCCCACCCCTCTCTCTCTCTTTCCTCTCTCTCTCTCCCTCTCTCTCTCTCTGATAGTGCTCTCTGGAGCGGGAGACACAGATGTCTTCTTGTGACCTGTTCTCTCCACTGCCACTATTCTAAGCACATTGACAAGCTATAACATTAACCATTAATGTCTTAAGAAAAAGAGGCCTCTCTGACGCAAGCCGACAGCAGCACTGTTCTATGGGTACAAACGTCAAAGCCAAGGAGGCAGTTTGGCTACATGTTCACTTAGCAAAACATCAGTATTCTATCTTCCCTAGGGCCTGTGGTCTCCCAGTCACGGGTTCTCGACCATGCTCTCAGTAGCAGGCCTGTGTTCACTCTTGGGTCTCAAATCTGGTCAGAAAGTGATTGGTTACCCTCCTAAAAGTCAAGCTAGTATTGTATCTGTGGGAACGTCTTTCCTGGCACTTCAGAAGTGTGTCCACAGCTGAGAAAGACAATTGATGTAGCCTAATAGCACCTTCTACCACAGTACCCAGCAGGGAGGATGCCCACCAATTAGGGTAGGCTGACAGCCTAGTAAGCCCTGGGGATGTCCCAGGGGTTATAAGTGCCATGTGGCTCTGAACCCACTCAGGGATCAAACTCATGTCTCCACACTTGCATGGCAAAGCGCCTCATCCACCGAGCCATCTCCTCAGTCCTCTGTCTTCAGTCTCCATTACCTTATTTTCTCTCAACAGTGAACACTGGCAGACCTGTACCCAGCCCTCCCCTGGGTATGCCTTCCCTGATCTGCTGAAGAGTTTATGTCTTGTGACCCTGGCCAGACTCAGCCTCCAGCCCGTCGCTCGTTGCTCCACACTTTTCTCTGCAGGTTAACTTAGTCCTCACTAGACAACTCCCGGAAGCCGTGGCTCAGTCTCAGCCGCCTCACAGAACTTATCCAATTCTTGCTGTTCCTCTAAACCTCCTCCTCTTCAGGGAAACTCATCTTTGGTACCTGCTTAGTCCTACATGGTACCCCACTGCAACAAACAGCCCAGGAGTGGCTTAGCTAATCAAGTAAAGAAAGCTGGCACGGTCCAGCTCCTTCCTGCCCACTCACCCCTCTGAAGGCATGCTCTTGGGTTTTCTACAACTCACTCATCTTGGCACACGTGTCCTTGGTTTCTGAGGCTGGGGCCTAGGATTGGTCAGACCTCGTCTGTTTCCAGGCCCTTCCTGGGGTGCTTTTTGCCTGATTGCAGGGAGATGTTTGTTTATTGAGGGAGGAATCATGGGCCTGTCTACTAGAACAACTGGGTTGTAGGAAAGGTTCCACAGTCTCCAGAGAGATATGACCCTCTTTTCGGGACATATCTACTGCTTGCTAGGGCCTGCGGGATGCTTCCTGACAGAGAAAACTGCTGGAACAGCATGTTTACTCCCTGACCATCGGCTCTACTCCGAGGCATGCAGTTAAGGTATAGAAAGGAGCCTCAGGTGGATGAACACTTTCTCAGGGAGCCCCACTTTCCTCCAAACAATTCTTTTATATCCAGAAGGAGCTAGAATGTACCACTCCTCAACCAACTCAAAGGTCTCCCCGGCAATTGCATAGTTCCCTTGGACTTGTCGCACCGCAGCCACTCTGGGGCCTTCCAATGGGTGAGTTCCAAATCCTGATTGACCCTGACCCAACAACTCAGTGCAGCTTTCTGGGATCCCCTCACTCCCAGGTGAGCACCACTTGGATATATGGGGGAAGGAAGGGAGGACTCCCCTCTACTCTGAGGACTGGCTGGTCCTTGCTCCAGAGCCTTCCCTGACTGGCTAAGAAAGTGAAGGTATACTGAGAATCTTTATTTTTCTGGATACATGTCTAGAAAGGGTCCTAGTCTTTCATCTCCCACTCCCAGCAGAGGACCTGAGTTATTCTTGAGAACAGTGTCTTGCTTGGGGAGAGATTCAGGGCAAGTGTCCTCTGAGGAGCACCTCGAACACAATAGGCATCCTGGAAGCTGAGGGTGTGGGAGAATTACACCTAGGCCTGGTGGGCTTGGAGCACCAAGCACGGTGGCCTGGGGGAGGGGCAGAATGGGTTGGGGAGACGCTTCCAGACTTTCAGAGAACGTAAATTTACCCCCGGCTACTTTCTCTGGGATTTATTTCTCCCTGAACTTGAGACTTTGCCTAATTACGTTTGGGTCTCTTTCAAAGCACATAAATTGCACCCAGTTCCTCTCTGTCCTTCTTAGGAATAAATCGTCCCTGTGTGAGGAGACATCTGGGGGAGAGAGTGAGACTTTATTAATTCGACACAGAACTTTGTCCCCCTGCCCTCCCCTCTGCCCCCTGTTGAATAATAAAATAATGAAGATTTGACTTGGACCAGGATGTGTGGATAAATATATTGGTGACATGAATGGAAATGGATTTATTACGTAAACAGGAGACTTCATCAATCTAAACCTGGCCTCCTTTCAATGGGCATAAATTACATTTTCTTTTTCTACCAGTTGCTGCTTTTTTTTTTTTGAAACTGGATTTATCGGAATTGAGACCTCACTGATTTATTTCATGGAGTCCCGTGCTTTCTCCTTCTGCCCAGCTCACTCAAGAAGCTTCCTTCCAGCTGCCCCAGAATCTACTACCTCTGTTCCGTGCTAGCACTAGGGATGGATGGACTTGGACTGCCTGGGGCTGGTTCTGAGACACCCTTTTGTAATGTTCTCCCCAGAGCAAAGTACTGCCATGGGATATCCCACCCAGTAACAGAGAGTTTCTTTCTAGGTTCCCATATAGGCCCGAGGATTCACATGGCAGCACCTGACTTAAGCTAGTTCCATTGCTCACAGGTAAATAAAGGGATTTTGAAAATATGAGCCAGAAGAGGGGCAGAACTCCAAGAGGACCCAGAGAGTAGCTGTGGGGGCTGCAGGGAACACCAGAAATGTCCATCAAAGCCTAGAAGCAGGGCCTGGAAAGATAGATGATGGCTTTGCTCTTCCAGATGGCACAGATTCGATTCCCAGCATCCACATGGCAGCTAAAAACTGTCTACACTCCAGGTCCAAGGCATCTAGTGCTTTCTTCTGACCTCTATATAAACTGCAGTCATGTGGTACACAGACATGCATTCAGTCAAAACACCTGTACACATAAAATAACAACAATCAAATCATTTAAAAAAGACCAGAAGCAGGAGCCAGGAAGACGGCTCCATGATTACAGAATAAAGTGCCTGCTGCACAAGGATGAGGACCTGAGTTCAGATCCCCAGCACAGCAGAATTCCTGTGATACTAGCAGCGAGGAGATGGAGACGGGAGGATCCTGGCAGCTTCTGGGCTAGCCAGTCTAGCCAAATCCATGAGCTTCAGGTTTAGTGAGAGACCCCATCTCAAAAGCTAAGGTGGAAATTGAGGAAGACATAGGACATCAAATGCTGGCTTCCACATAACCTTGTAATGCAGCCACACACACAAAGTCCTTTAGCAGAACGTCCACAGCACAGGAGCTGATGTTAGCAACTCAGAGCTTCCACCCCTCCTCTTCTCCTCCAGCTTTCTCCCAGTAAACAGGGAATTTGGTTTAGCACCAGCTGTGGTGTTTGATGAAGTAGGGATGACATTTAGAATTGCCCTGTCCCAAAAGATGTAGCCCACAGATACCATGTTATGGCTTTCTGGGGCCTTGCTAGTAAGTCAAGGTTACTTATGGCCTGAGACAGCCCTGATATTGCCTCTCAAACATGCTCACTGCCCAAAACCTTGAAAATTCTCAGTCATTTAAAACATCAAAGGGTCTGGAGAGATGGCTCAGTGGTTAGGAGCACTTGTCTCTGTGGCAGAGGACCCAGGTTTGATTGTCAGCACTCATATGGTAGCTCACAACTGTCAGTAACTCCACTTCCAGAGAATCTGATGTCCTCTTCTAACCTCAGCAGGAAATAGGCATATATATGAACACATATGCAGGGAAAACATCCCCACACATAAAATAATAAATAAATGTAATAAATAAACAAAATAAATAAAATAATACATAAATAATAAATAAAAATTAATAAAACAACAAGAAATCCAGAATGGCCTCACTTCTAGGTACCCCACTGAAAACAAAGAGATTGTTTTACTAGAGAAAACTGAATGAGAAGCCTAATTTTGTTGATATTGGTGGTAGTGGTGTGTACATAGTGGTGGTGGTATTGTTTGTTTAATTGGTTTATTATTATTAATATTATTTTGGTTTTTGAAGCATGGCATAGATTGGTCTTGAACTGTATAGCTGAGGATGACCTTGAACTCTTTATTCTTCATTTCTCTACCACTCAAGTGCTAGGATTATAATTATATGCCACCTTGTTGGGCAAGAATCCTGTTAATGCCAATAGGCAGTGAAGGGAACTGGGGATTCCTGGGATGCCCAGGTCCCTCCTGTGAAGATAAGAATGGCCCTGCCTCAGAAGCTTACTGACCCTGTGGAGGATTAGCAAGGAGGTATTGGGAGGAAGAGACAGCTCCCCACCCAAACCCTATCCCTGTTGCTTGCCCATCCCACCCATTTGACCAGCCTGAATTGGCAGGGGGCCCATCGTGGGTCTGCAAGCTGTCATTCACCAGGCCCGCTGTCTGGCACAGGTGTTTCTAATAAGTGCTCCTTCAGGCTTGCTTCACCCAGGAGGATGTTTATAAGAGGGTCTGATGAGAAATTGTCTCCAAATGCTGTCTTGTAAGCAAGATGTTAAGAAGGGAGGGGCTGGGAGTGCCTTAGGCTATAAGCAAGCAGTACTGTGGAATGGATCCTGGTTAGGGCTCCTTATAGCCCCCAAACCCCCCACTTCTTGGCCAGGACTGGCAAGCTAGGGCCTTGGCAGGTCTGGGCCCAAGTCCAAGGGTGGTGAGCACCAAGGGGTTGGGTTTCAATAAACAAAAGCACTAAAGTTAGAAGAGTCTCCGTAGTCCATAGAAAGACTGGAAATCTCAGGGTTGCTACCCAAACATGGGGGGTGGG
>LOEQ01002795.1:251893-266676 GCA_001685075.1 Bramus lutescens
TTTAAATGAATACAGTTTCCGTGTAATTATTTCAGGGTAAGCTAGCTGGGATCCCAGTGGGAACGCAGCCCGCCGTTCCACATCACTACAGTTATTCATCAGGTCACTGGCGAAACCAATAGGCCATCTGGTTCCTGGAGCAGGGTGTGCTCTGAAGAGCTTTGAGTATCAAGACCTAACATGATCTTAGTACATGTTAGAAATCTAGAGGGACTTAAACGGAATGAATTATCCTCTTCAGTAGCCAGCTTAGGTTTGGAGTTAGACAGTGGGGTTAGACTTTCAGTTCTTGTACTTTCTGTTTTCTCAAGAAAGCTACTAAACCTTCTTGTATGCCCAATAAGTCTAATGGTAGTCAAGTGACGACGATTCCACAAGATGTTGACAGCCATAAGCCTGGAGTGTCCTCTCTGTACCAATCCTAACCTTCTTGTTCTGAAATACTGCCATCTGCTGGTAGTTTCTGGATGCAGCCGCCAAGTACCATTAGGGTTGTGGCTGCTGAGCCCCCAACTGACTCCTTCCTTCCCTGTGGTCTGTTTCCTTTCTTGACATGGGCAGCCATGTTCCTCCTAGTCTCCCAACCCTGACTCATCCCCTTGATGATGGTGCCTGTACAGCAGTGAGCACAGAACCTTCTCTCCACCCATCCCCCAACTACGCCTTTGGCTGCATGGATTTTAAAGGCAGGACTATACACACTCGGGTGTTCACACTAGCGGCTGTGTGACGACATACAGAAGCTCTCTAAGCTTTACAGCCACAGCCCCCACCCAATGCTTCTGACTCTGCTCACCTTCTTCCCTCCTGTTTCCAGCAGCCCCAGTTGCTCCCTGAGTTTTCTATAGGGTACCATTGACCTCTGGTTCCAACTGCATACCCCCTCTTGGCAGTTGTGGAAGAACTCATCCCTGCCAGCAAAGTGAGAAAAGGGAGATTCTTTGGGAAAGGTCCAGGTCCATTTTTATGGTCACAAGAAGGATTAGGATTCCTCCATTCCTGTCTATTCTTGCTTTCCCTTGGGTTTCATCTTAGGCTTTGCCTAGAGCAGGCTTGACCTTTTGAGACCACTCAATGCTTTTTCCAAAAGCAGAAGTCTAAGGTGTTTAGGCTTCTTCAAAGCCTTCTGAATGGGGTCCTAGAAGGGGGTCTATAGAACTAGGGCAGAGAGTTGTGGTGGAACACATTTGCTAAGGTCTTTTCTAGCTCTGGCATGCTTCATGTCTGAGTCAACCAACTTTAGACCTAATGATTTCCAAATGTCTGCTTGGGACAACTTGCTTGTGCTTCACACTGAGCACACCCCAGTAGACCAGACAGAACCTTTTAGACCAAAGATAGGGACCAAGTGTCTTTCTCTAGCTGGAATATGGTCTCATCCTCAAGTCCACTCTAAGAAGACTGAGGTTCAGTCTCTGGTTGGTGATGGGTCTGGGAAGGAACTGCTCTCCCCTGGCACTTGCCCGCCATGTATAATTCCCCCCTAGACAGAGGTATCTATGGGCTGCTCTGCTTTGTCACACTTTGCTCTAGGCATCACTAACATCTTCCCCCTGGGCTTCAAACCTTCTCTCCAGATTAACATGCCTGGTCTTGTCTGGCTCACTTTCTACTCTCCCTTAGGTAGGTGGGTTTCCAGCCTCAGAGCTCACCAGACAGCAGGAGCAGTGAGGAAGAACTCCAAGGGGTGGAGACTAGGGAGCAGGCAGATGCTAGGTCAGCCTTCCCCACAGCCTGGGGGATTAGAAGGGTATTTCGTGAGTCCACAAGCAGGCGTGGCAGCAGGCAGCTTTGCTACAGCTTTGTAGCCCATCCAATGGCCTCTTTCAAAACAGGATTCGGATGAGTTAAGCATAAATGAATAAGAAACACATGGGATGGATTTCCCTCCAAAGACAGCCGGGTTTGAACATGGCCCAGGGAGGGAAGACAGGCTGGGGAAGAAAGACGTGGCTTCCTCACATGGGTTTTTTCATTTCTGTTAAGTTCTGTCACGACTTCCTGTGGCTGGCTGGCCTCTTACATACCTCAGAGCCGTCCCAGGCTGGAAGAACAGGGGCTTAAGGTCTGTGTCCAGCTAAGGATCCAGGGCTAGGGCTGTCAGAGCCAGCCTTGGGGGAGCTGCATGCTCTGGGACTCCCTCTGGCTGCCATTCAGGATGCCTGGTGGGGTTGCAGCAGGCTTTGTCCTGGAGACAGCATATCAGTTCATCTTAGACTTCTGGCACTGTGAGTGGAGAGGAGAGGACAGAGCTAGAGTGAGGAGGTTCCTCCAAAGAACTCCATCAGAATAGGGGCTCGGCCTCAGCCTCAGGATGGAGTGCCTATAAGGAGGTGACCTTTAGGATGAGACTGTGTCTTCTGCTGCTTAAATCATGTGCATTCTCTCTCTTCTATGTTATAGTTATCACAATCTCTTTTTTTGGCTTTTGCATGAGCCTTAAATAAGAGCTAAGCTAAAACCCAAACATGGAAATTACTTCGTGAATGTTTTGGTACAGTTGTTTCCAGGTTGTAGTAGTTGATCTTTATCTTTTATTGCTGGGACAAAATATTTGACAAGAAGCAATTAAAGGAGAAAGGGCTTATTTTGGCTCACAGTTTGAAGGATACTGTCCGTCATGGAAAGGAGGTCATGGTGGTAGCTGATCACATTGCACATACAGTGGGGGCCAGGCTATGGCATCTCAAGACCTGCCCTCAGTGACTCACTTCCTCCTCCAAAGTTCTATTCCCAAAAGTTCCACAACCTTCCAAAACAGTGCCACTATCTGGGGATCAAGTTTTCAAACACATGAGCCTTTTAGGAATTTCATATTCAAGTCATAACACAAGGTTATGGTGTGTGTGTGTGTGTGTACGTGCGCATGCACATGTGTGTGTGTATGCCCGTATGCATATGCCATGATTCACATGTGGAGGTCAGAGGACAGTTTTCAAGAGTTGATTCTCACCTTCTACTTGCTGATGCAGGGTTTCTCTTGCTTTTGCCACTGGCCTGAATGTACAGGCTAGTTGGCCCAGAGCTTCCAAGAGATTCTCTTGTCTTCACCTCCCATATTGCCTTAAGAGTGCTGGGTTTACAGATCTGTGCCACCACATCTGGCTTCTTCTTACGTGGGATCTGGGGATCGAACTCTGGTAATCAGGCTTGGGCAGCATGTGTTTTCACCAGCCCAGCCCTTTCCCATCCCTGTTTCTGCTTTTTATCCTCTCCTCTCCTCTTGCAGATAAAACAAAGCCTCATTTCCTTTCATTCATGTTTTCTATAACATGATCAAACAGCTTCTTTCTCGTCCTTAGATTTTACTTTAAACACCTATTTTAAAGAACACTATGATGAATGTCTTTAGGCATGTCAAGATAGTGAAAATTTGGTCTGCAGTTTTCCTTCTAAATATTTAGTTGGTTTTTAAGATTTGTTTTATTATTTAAAGTGTGTATGTCTATATGTACTTGAGTGCAGTGCCTTTGGGACCAGAATAGGGCATCAGATCCCCTGGGATTGGAGTTAGAGCAATTCTGAGATTCCTAACATGGGCACTAGGAACCAAATCCGGGTCCTCCCAAGGGCATCAAGTGCCCTTAACAGCTGCGCCATCTCCTCACCCCCTGAATATCTTGTCTTTCCCATTCTCTTACTCTCCATCTATCTGCAACTTTATTCTTAAAATTGTTCTTAGTTGCCAACAGCTTTTCTACCTGGGCAGATAATGTACGCCTTTGACTTGAAGTGTTCTAGACCAACAATCCGTAAACTACATGATGTGGCCAATTCAGCCCCGCCATCTACACTTGTGCTGTAGACATCGGTGTTACCACCTCAGTACAGAGCCGAGTCACTTCCCCAAAGGCTATATGGCTCACAGGAACCAGAAACAGCTACTGTCTGCGTCTTCCTAGTTCTCCTCTGCAGGTCTGCTTTAAAGATCCCTTTCAGTGCAGTGTGTCTGTGGCTGTGCTTAGTGCTGTCTTACTGTCTCTTTTCTATTTCCCACTTACGATTCTTTTCCTATTTTGTGTTAATCATTTTTTTATGATTTCATTTGTCTCCATCATTGGATTATTAGCTGTGCTGACTTGTTCTCAGAGATAATTGTGGGATTTATGATACATCTCTTTAATAATCACCGTCTGTTCAGGTGGCATCTCACTGCTTCATGAATTTTGCAAAGCCCTCTGCTATGCTCATTCATTTTTCTCCCTGCAGTGAAACTCTTATTGTTCCCTTAAATAATCAAGTGACTTTTAAGTAAAGTTTAAAATTTAGAAAAATGTGTATTTAGTATTTATGCTTTTATTTACCTTTTCCACTGTCTCCCCCTGCCCCCGGGTGTGTTGAGTCCTACTTTGTGTCTGATATAATTTTCTAAAGAAATTGAAATAACGTATTTAATATTTCCTGCAGTAAAATTATGTATCTGAACATGACTTACCTGTACTTAAACTTTTAAATACTTACTGGATTTAGGATGCTAGATTGGCACTTTCTAAATACTCCATTGTTTCTTGGCTCACGTAGTCTATGACAAGAAACCAGAGGCTTGTCTTGGTCTGTGCGTTATTCCCCCACTGACTGTCTTTAAATTTGCTTTTTATCACGAGTTTTCAGAAGTTTTGTGGTGATATCATTTTCTTTGTTTTGTTCTTTCCTAAGGGTTTTCTTTCTCTTCCTGAATCTGTAGGTTTCTAATTTTCATGAAATTTGGCAAATTTTCCAACACAATGTCTTTGAAAACCTTTCTGTCCTGCCTGTCCTTTCCCCCCTGAGCCCCAACAGCAAAGGACTGTCCTTCCCAGCCCTGGTTCCACACACAGCTGGCAGTCTGCTGGGCTCCCCACGACCCTCTGTGCACTTTATTCATGGTTTCCTGTGCTGTAACTTCAAGCTCTGCAACTTTTCCTCTAGTGTTTCCAATGTGTGCTTAGTCCTGTCCAATAAAATCTCCACTTCAGACTTGAGTATGTGTGTGACTGTGTGTGTGTGTGTGTGTGTGTGTGTGTATTACATTCCTGATTATGTCATCTAGCTGGCTGAGTGAGCATTGCTTGATGACTCTATCAGGTGAAGTTTTTCATTATTACTGTTTGTTATTTGGAATTTTTGTGTGTTTGGCTGGTATTTTGTGCTTCTTTCGATGCCTGGAAATTTTGTTCCTTTGTTTTTTATCTTTTTTTCTTTTTTAACTTTTATTGATTCTTTGTGGATTTCACATCATGCATTCTGATCTCACTGAACTCCCTATCCCCTCCAACTCACCATTGGGACCGCCCCCCCCCAACAAAACCAAATTTAAAAGAAAAACCAAAACAAAACAAAGAAACAAAATAAATACAAAAACAAAAACAACAAAAAAGAAGGATCTTTTTGTGGGAGTTACAGTGTGGCCTGTTGAGACATACAGTGTATTCTTTAGTCTGTCCATCTTCACGTGCATGCGTCATTCACTAGGCTAGCTCAGGCCTCTGGTTTGGGCTGCACCACCGATAATGGGTCTCACTCAGGCTCCTTTTGGATATCCTGTTGTTGTCCTGTGTCATAGAGATCCTGCATATCCAAAACAGCAGGATCTCTATGATACAGGATGTCTGGAAATTTTATGCTGGAGACTGTATGGACCTTGTAGACCACACATCATTGAGACTTTGGGTTTTGTTTTGTTTTGTTTTTCAAAATTAGGGGCTTTGGTTATGCTCAGTAGTTACATCACTGATGTTTAGTTTTAGCTGCCAAAGCTTCCATTTAGGTATTTCACTGGTGGGCTGTACTAGATCACTAAGTGACGGCACTAGAACCTCATGCTCTGATGCTCACTGTGTTCTTCAGGAACTCACAGCCCCATCTAGTATCCTAGAATCGGTCAGCTTATGGCTCCTGAAAATTCTTTTCACAGCCTCATAGAGCCTTGCTCTTCTCATGATCAAAGACCTGGAGGGTGGGGCCTTATGAAATCTATAGCTCTGTGCTAGATGACTTACTTGCCCTGGTAACCTTTCCCTTCAGTGCTTACCTGTCTTGGCCCCTTGCACTCCGACTTCATCTTCTCAACCCTGGGACAGCCTAGCATCCTGCAGTTTCTGACCTGCCCCATGATCGGGAGTCATCTATTGTCCATCATCTGAAACCAGTTGTCACATATATCTTCCTAATTCCTGAATGCTGAAGCGGGAAGGGTAACCCTTCATCTCTAGAAGAGAAAGAACAGACACTCTTCCTGTGATTGGACAACCAAGAAACAGACTCAAAGGCTGGCAAATGACTCCTTAGGTAAAAGAGCTTGCCCCCGTGTTTGACAACCCAGGCAGGACCCACATGATGGAAGGGGAGAACCTATTCTTACAAATTGTCCTTGGGTCTCCACAAGGCATTGCCTCTTCCACCAAGAAATGTAACTTAGAAAAAAAACAGTACAGACTCAAATATGCTGTAGTAAGTTAATTTTGAGGATTTTGGTGACCATAAACTTACTAAAATTCAAAGCTTTGGACAAAGAAAATAACCACTATTGATATTTTATTACATTTGTCACAGTGTTGGTCCATATTTAGTGACACAAACAGAAATTTTGACAAATTTAACTTTGTAGTAGGTGAGTGTGGGAATTTGGGACTTGAATAAGAATAGCTAAGTAGCTGGTATAAATCAGGTAGTGGAGTCAGGGGCAGATGATGTGATTCACAATTTAGAAAACCCAAGAAAATGAAGGGGAAGATGCCTGGAAATAGCAAGATCATTCAGAAAAGAATTTCCATATATCAATACGAAATAAAGTATAATGGTAAAATGTTCTTCATTGTAGCAGCAACAGACCGTGGACTACAATATCAGATTCATATATTTAGGCTTAGGAAAACAGACAGAAATAAACTGTGTAAATGAAGTTACAAAGCTCAGTGGAACGACAGATCTATGCATTTTTAAATAACCAGGGAGAGTATTGTGTTCTCATTGTGAGCACTCACCACCAGGATGCTGTCCATTTCCCACAAATTAAACTGTAAATTATTTGTAATCCTCGTCGACGGCCATGTGGGATTTTTTTTCCAGAGGTAGGCAATATGATTCCATTGACTAACGTTTGAGAAGATCCAGGGAACTTTTGAAAACAGAGCAATGAAATGGGAGTTTGCTAACCAGACACTGAAATGTATAATGAGTTAGAATGACCGCAGTTGTATGGAACTGTGCAGGCGTAGACAAAACAGATTTCTTGGACAGATGAGAAAGTTCCATGCGACCAAAACCGTCCAAGAGTGTATTGCAAAAGAGAAATGGTGTTTGAGTCAGTGAGGTAAAGATCAATTTGTTCAATCAGCAAACCTGAATTTACTATGCAGTGTAGTTGGAGTAGAGGGTTTGTGAAGGTCCAAACACAATCCGGATCAGAATGAATAAGGGAGGCTTTGTGTATGATGTGTTACGCCCAAATCCACGAAGTCCCCCAAAAGCCAACAAGGAGACTAAGTCTCCTATGTAAAAGCAAAGAGCCTTTATTTTATGCAAGTTTGAAAACTTGGTCTTTCCACATGTCTAACGTATTGGAATAAACGGAGAGCCCTGAGCTCAGTTAGAGTCGGGTTTTTATCATAGTAAAGGTGAAGGTGAGGGGTCTCTGAGGTTCAGGACCCCTAATTGTCTGACATTTGTCTAGGGATGTCCTGGTGAGTGTGTGCTGGCAGGTGATCCTATATACAGTGGTTGGAACATGTTAGGCATTTCCTTTGGATGATCTGTTCTTGGGTGGTGCTCAGGTAATCTTAGTTTATGGTCCTTCCTGCAACCAGGCATTGCTTCAGGGTAAACTACTGAGACTCAGGCCTCTATTAAATTTATCGATGGTGGAGTCCTACTCTGGCAGGTGATAATGGTTGGAAGTAAAGAACTTCCTTTGGGTGATCTCTTCTTATTTAGCTTATCATGGCTGGCTCCTACAGTTGATCAAGGGAGTAACATGCATGTATGCTTCTGGTCTCTCTGATGTTTTGGCTCTGTCTGTTAAGATGAAAATATGTTTAGATTTTATAGAGATACATCAAACCAGGCATGTACCTATGACATTGAAGAGAAACTGTCTTGGAGAATGAAAGGGACTCATGGGACAGAAGAGAAAAAGAAGAGTAGAGGTCTGGGAGTGTTTCCTAGTCCTTTCTGTTGCTATGCTAAAACACTATGACCAAAAACAACTCAGTGGAGGAAAGGGTTTATTTAGCTAACACTTCCACTCACAATATATGATCTATTCAGCTTTTCTTCCAACCTGGGAACTCACGGACAGCTGAACAAGTATGGCAGGAACAATGGAGGGTGCTGCTTGCTAGCTGGAGCATAGCCTTGGGCTTAACTGGCTTTCTTATACAGCTCAGGGCCCCCTTCCCAGGGAATGGTGCCATGTCCAGTGAGAGACCCTGTCTAAAACAGCAAGGTGGAAAGCCACTGAGGAAGACATCCAATGTCAATTGGTGTGGGAGAATTGTCTGTATTCTGTCAATCATGTTTTAAGTAAACACTGATTGGCCAGACAGGAAGTACAGGTGGGTCTACCAGACAGGAAGTACAGGTGGGGCGATAAGAACAGGAAAATGCTAGGAAGGAGGAAGCCCATTCCTTCCATTCCTGCCTAGACCACTGCGAAGCAAGATGTAACCTACCCAGCTGAGAAAGGTACTGAGCCATGTGGTTAACATAGATACAAATAATGGGTTAATATAAGTTATAAGAGCTAATACAAAGCCTGAGCTAACGGACCAATCAGTTTATAACTTAATGTAGACTCTCCGTGTGATTTTCTTTGGGACTTGCTGGCTGTGGGAACAGGGCAGGGCAGAAACTCCATGAGCAGCCCCTCATATTACAGTCAATCTCTGGCCTCCATATGCACACGCACACATGCACACACACACACATGTGCACACTTACACGCTTGTGTCCACACACACAAACACATACATAAACAATGCACATACACAAAATAAATCAAAAAAAGAATGTTTTCCAAGCCCTAAGCTTTTCAGAAAAGAATGAAGTAGGATTTCCTTAAAATTTAAGATATGGGTCAATAGAAGCATCATATAAATTTACTAAGTCAATCACCAACTGAGAAATAATCTGTAATAACATTGAATTACGAAGTAAGACCATCATCCACTCAGATGAATGGCAGAGCGGACAAAGCCTGGGGGCTGTACAGAAGGGAGAGCCCATGGGCTCTCAGAGGCAAGAAGAGTTTTAAAAATCATCAGGGAGGAGGTGAATGTAGGAGTAAACTAGTGAGAGGTCCCCACTTAACCTACAGTGTGGTGATGTAGAGTCCAACAGCACTGTGCAGAGTGAGGCAGAGAAGATGCCCTTGTAAGAACTGTGGGGTACTTTGTGCTGTATGCAGCTTGTCACACCCTGGAGAGATGCTTGTTCATGCAGAGAAGGCCGAAGGAAGCCTAAATACCCAGTCACGGGAAAGTGGACCGATGGTGGGCTGTTTATAAATGAAGCTCTGTTGAAAATAAAGGTCTCAAGTGTGAATTTTAAGATGAACGCACTTTCAGAATATAATATGGAGCAAAAGCAAATTGCAAGATACCGACAGGGTTGATGCCATTTCTCCAAAAGGTCCAACACATGAAGCACCAAAGAATCTCATTATAACTGGGCAGTGGTAGTGTATGCCTTTAATCCCAGCAGTTGGGAAGCAGAGGCAGGTGACTCTCTGTGAGTTCAAGGCCAGCCTGGTCTACAAGAGCTAATTCCAGGACAGGCTCCAAAGCTACAGAGAAACCTTGTCTTGGAGGTGGGGTAAGGGGAAAAAAAGAGAAAATAATCTCATTACACATCACTCATGGGACATACATGTAGTGTGGAGACTAAAACACACACGAGACTTCGCACAGTTTCAGTGAGTGTTCCCAAAGTCCATGTGTCAGTCTTGGTACCCCAGGGTGGCACTATTCAAAGAGGAAATTGGCAAGTCTGGCTTGACTGGGAGTCCTTCTGTCATTTGGGACTTACCCTCAAATGGCATTTTGGAACTCATACACCTTTCTTCCTCCCCTTCCCTGTTATTTCCTCCCCTCCCCTCCTCCTCTCTTTCCCTCCCTATTCCTTCTTTTCCTCTCCTCTCCTCCTCCTTTCCTTCTCTTTCCCCTATCTTCCCTCTCCCTTTCTTNCCGAGTTCTTTCTTCTCTTCCCCCTTCCCTTTCTTTCTTTGCTTTCACCTTCATCTCCCCCCACTTTTTAAACATAGGGGCTTGCTATGTAGCCCTGGTACTCTCTGTGTATTCCAGGCTGGACTTGAACTCATGACAACCCTCCTGCCTTGGCCTCCTGAGTGTTAGGGTTCCAGGCATACTCCAGAACCCATGGCCTTGCCTTCTTCCCTCTTGTATTTTTTCACAAGGCAAGAAGTCTTGCTCCATGCCTGCTGGCTGAGACCTCTATTAGACACCCAAGGCTCTAGTTCCACTTGGTCTTTTGTTGGGACCTTGAAAACCATATGCTAAGTAAACCTTGTCTCTTTGTAACTTAATTATCCCTGTATTTTGTAATAATGATGCAAAGTTGAAGAACAGAAATGATTACAAACAAATTAGTTGTGATTAGATTTGGAAAGAGAGGAAGGGAAGTAAGTGGAGCAGAGAAATGTATACCCTTGCAAGCGTAATAAAATGTAACACTAGATTAAAAAGCTGAGGCAAATTGACAGTCTGTTGGTGTAGAAATGTCAACAAATCTCTTAGAAGAAAGTCATTTGAAGGAATGCATGGATTCATTATATGATTCCCCCCTTTGGCTTTCTATATGTCATAATGCAACTATGAGAAAATATTTATAATACATATGACAAAAATGCTTACATTTATCCACACAGTTTCACAATGGTCCACCTCATCATCAAAATGTGACATTCCTGGAAGGAGGATTTGAGTTCTCGCCTAGCTCATTATTCTAAGGAACTCAGTTTGAAGTAAGTCTCCCTTCCTTTAGGCTGGTAAAGACAAGGCAATTACCAATCAGACTCACAGGCTGTGCACCCCTTAGGAGCTGTTGGCACAACAATGCTGCACAAATCTCTCAACAATCTCATCCCGGGAATGAATCTCTCAGAAGGATGTTTGCTGGGAGATAGGACAACCGGCATCTGGAGCTAGAAGCGTCATTGAACAGTCCTGGCAAAAAAAAGACACAATGTCAACACATAAGTGTGGTCTTCTTATATTGATTTTTCTGAAAATATTTTCTGATACAGAAAGTTTAACACTGATCTTACAAGTAGTGCTCATTAGGGCTGGAGAGATGGCTCAGCAGCTAAGAGCCCTGGTTGTTCTCACAGAGGGCCCAGGTTTGATTCCTGGCACCTGTGTACAGACATGCAGGTAAATACTTACAAATATGAAATAAAAAACAAATCTTTGAAAAACACGAGTATTGTGTATTTTAATAGTATTTATGCTTGTATATTTTGACACACACAGTGGTTCCCTCTTTGGGGACATCCCTTTTAATAGTTTCAGTTACTCATAGTCAACTAAGAACTGAAACATTAAATGAAAAATTCTAGAAATAAGCCTTTAATGAATCTTAAATTTTTTAGAGAATATTGTTATAATTATTCTACTTTTTAATTAGGTATTGTTGTTTGTTTCTTTCTGTGCCTCATTTGTGAATTCATTGCATGTATAGGATAAAATGTCACCTACATAATTGTAGGGTTCTGAACTATTTGCAGCCTTGGGAATTTGCAAAGTGTCTGGTCAGGTGATTGGAAGGATTGTTGCCACCAAGACATACAGACACAGGCACACACCTGACACACACACACATACACACACACACACACACGAAATATTCTAAGAAAAATCATTGACGTATTCACTTCAGTGCTTGTATTATAATGGAGTTTAACTTGTTGATCTTTCTTCTATACTCACACAATGCTTATCTGCAATAAAGGAAGCAGGCCAAGCAAGTGGGAGTCATGTATTCCTCCTCTTCAGGGTCACCCTGTTCTCCTCAGCAGTCTCAATATTAGAGAGGAAGAGGAACTTGCAATCATTTGCATGGCTCTGTTTGCTCAAGAAAACCAATGCAAATTGATGAGTGAAGCAGTGGAATTAGCAGAGCAGACCATGAGCGGTAAGAAGAATAGGTACACACAACCCCATAGGCCTTACTTTGTACCCGAAATAACCAAGTAGGAAGCACAGAGAACAAAAGAGGGCTGTGAGTGTAGCCCAGTAGAGTTCAGGCACAGCACACGCAAGGTACTGGGCTTGGATCCTGGCACACACACACACACACACACACACACACACACGAACCGTAGTGAAGAAAAACATACCAAAGATTTCACTGAAACCTTATCTAGGAAAAAGCTTAACAGTGGTGGCTCATCATCACCATCGACTTGGCTGGACTGAGAACCCTCAAGGGACACTTCGCTATGCACGGGAGTGAGGATGTGTTCGGAGAAATTTGATGAGGTGGGAAGACTTACCCTGAATGTGGGCAGCACCGGTCCGTGGGCCGGGGTTACAGACTGAATAAGAAGAAGTGAGCTGAGAGCTGGGAGTTCTGGCATTCATCCCCCTGCTTCCTGACTGGATGATGTGACCAGTGGCCCCACGCTTCTGCTGTCCTACCCTCTCCCCACTGCCCTCTCAACCTGTGAGTCATTGCGAGTCCTGCCTTCCTTATGCTGCTTGGATCAGGGACTAGCAGGAATCACACTAACCCTGCATACCCATGAGCCCTCAGTACACACACCCTCTTCCACAAGTGTCCACCTACCCACATAGTTCTATCTAGAGGAACTCTGGCAAGAAATTGAAAGTGAGACTTTCAAAAAGTGCCATATTCATTTTCTAAAGGAAATTTTAACATAGTAAAGCTATTTTAGAAGACCTAATAATGATAAATATGGATAAATTAAATATATGCTGTTCAAAAATCCCACTCTCCTAAAAGAATAAGTTCTTGAAAATATCTAAAGAAGAATGTTGTTGGAAGGCTGCTTGTTTGTTTCCTGGCTTCCCGGCAGCTCAGACTCTCGAAATAATCACATAGAAACTATATTATTTAAATCACTACTTGCCCAATTACTTAAATATATTTTTGGCTAGCTCTTACATCTAGAATTAACCCATCTCCATTACTTTGTATTTTACCATGAGGCTCATGGCCTACCAGCAGGGTTTCAGCATGTCTGACTCTGGAGGTAGCTCCATGGCTTCTACCTGACTCCTCCTTCTTTCTCCCAGCATTCAGTTTAGTTTTCCCTGCCTACCTCTATTCCCTGCGCAGGCCCAAGACAGTTTCTTTACTAACCGATGGTATTCACAGCATACAGAGGGGAAACCCGCATCTGAAGAAGGCGAAGCAGCAAGAATTATCAAACATCAGAATCCTTCTCAAAAACATACTAACCAAAATAATGGAACTGGGGTCCAGAGCAGAAGAGAAAGCTCAGAAACTACCCCACTCAGAATATGGTGCCCGGGCATCATTTTAAATCATTTTAAATTTAAATAGAACAAGGACTGGGGAGAAGTTTCAGTAAGCAAAGGGCTTGCCTTGTGAGCATGAGTTTGGATCCCTAGAACCCATGTTAAAAGCCAAGTATGGTGAAACCCTAGCACTGGGAGACTGGAGGTGGAGACCGGAGGATCAATGGAAATTCATGTAGTGGCATTCCAGGCCAGTGAGAGGGCCTGCAGACCCAAATATGTCAATCTCTGACTTCCACATGCATGCTGTGCTCATGCCTGTGCCCACAGTATGAGCACAGGCGTACATATAGGAGCAGCATAATGTTCAAAAAGTCTTATTGTTCTGCAGTTGATGAACCATTAGAGAAGAAAAGAAATTAGATCCTTTCTCACGAGAAAGGATCTAATTTCTTATATATATATATATATTTCTAAGATATATATATATCACCTTTCAATTACATTAAATGGTTGAGAGTACAGTTTGAAGTCTCAGATACCCTAGAATAAAGTCTAGTGCTCACTGAAGCTGGGGACTGGAAGGCCTTCCTGAGACCATTTACAGAAACATAACCACAAAACAAGATTTAACATTTATGAAAACGTATTAACACAGTAACCAAAGCCTTCACTTTCACAGGAGGAAATGAGTGTGAGAGATGTAGTATGGAGTGCTCTTGGGAGAACAAGAGGGGGGGAAAAGGAAGCAGGAGGGGAAGAGGGAAGCTAACTGCTGAGCAGGAACATCAGCTGACCCCAGGGAGAGGGTTAAGGTTGGATGGCTCTTCAGAGCTGTCCTGCCCAAGTTAGGAGAAGGGACCTGTGATCTTTGCAGGTGACCATAATGAACATGCATCCATCCAGGACTGGAGCACTGTAATGTTTTCTTGTGTTTAGAACCCGAGCCTTAGGAGTGGAGCCTAGAAACTTTCTGCTATTATTCCCTTAAATGAACACAATGTTGAGACTCCTAACTTCTTATCCTTCTACCTGTAGATGGGTGCACTTCTCAACTTCACCAGAGAAGCTTATTTTAGCAACAGAGGATGAGTAACACAGAGATCCACAACTACTTCAAGTTCCGAGAACAGGAGACTGGATAGTACTCAGCCCTGAATGGGACACCTACATCACACCTCCTCCTCCCAAGGCTCGGGCATCATTGCAGAAGGGCGGGTGGAAAGACTGTGAGAGCCAGAGGCAGTGGATGACTACAAGGGAGCAGTGTCTTCTAGACACATCAGGGTAGCTGTGCACATGGGCTCACCGCAGTTGTGACAGCATGCACAGAACCTGTGAGAGCTC
>LOEQ01002795.1:282461-296236 GCA_001685075.1 Bramus lutescens
TACAGGGAAAGAAGATGGGAGGAAAAGATGGCTGAGGGCTGTCATCCCCGCGATCCTCAATCTCCTTATAGAACCCTGAGAAGCCCACAACCCATGGGCCAGGTCTTGCCCTGAGCATTGCACATATTCATCCTCACCCCTCACAAGGCTCTTCTGAGCCGAATGCAGTCACGATGCTTCACAGAGAAGCAGACAGAGAATTGGTGAGGGCAGATGATTTGTTCCAGTGTGCCATGGACAGACTCGACTCCTCACCCAGGCTGGCATGACTTCAGAGTCTAAGGCCTTAAGCCTTGGCTGTGTGTACTGTAGGAAGGGGACTTGGGGAACAACTTGTCCCAAACCACAGAGCAAATGTGATCTGATCCTAAAACCGTGGTGGCGGTCACTTGCTGCCTGCCCATTCTTGAAGGGCAAGTACTTGCAAAGTCACTTCTGGGAGAGGGGCAGGGTCAGCCCCTGCCTGAGGCTGCTGCAGTCACCAGCCCTGGTCCCTTCTGTCCAGGGCCTAGCTCAGCTCTGACCTGTCAGGGGCCAGGGTGCTCCTCCTGCTCAAGGTCATGGGTGTATAGGGAACAGAACTCGGTTCTCTCTACCCTCCCTCCATCCTCTGGCTCCTGCCTGGATGAGTCAAGTCTTTCCAGAGCTACAGCAACCCTAAGGGTATTTTGGTGGTCCAGGGTGGGTGACAAGTCCCAGCATGTCATCTTGAGAGGTTAAGATTAGCAAGGGACCTCAGTTGTGACTCAGAGGTGGCTAGGGTCAGGCCAGCCTGGCTCCTGTTACCACTCTCCACTGATTCACCAGTGGAAAAACTTTTGGTCAAAGACCTTTTACTGAAGTATCCTCCCTCTTCTGAGTGTGGCACGGTGGGAACAGGGCTTTTCCGTCCTCCAGCCTCTGAACCTGGGCAACCCAAAGCAACTGGCATGGTTAGAGCTCAGGGGTTCTCTTCCAGGAACCATTCTGATATTTTCACAAACGCCATTTACTCCACCTTCCTGCTATCCTCAACATCTTCAGCACACAAAGGGCTTAAGCCCACCTCCTCTACTTTAGAGGGACAGATGAACAGACACAGGTGGATCTGCCTGTCCTGTGGTATGAATCGCCAGATTTGCCAACCCTTCTGATGCCTTATGTCCTGTGGAGGAACATACATAATGGCTGAGCTGTGCTTATACCTGTGTGTATAGAGGTCGTTGGAAAAAGGAATGCCAGGATATGAGAGTCAGTCTTGATTGCCAAGCTGGTGAGATTTAGGATCACCATGGAAACAGATCCAAGCTTAGCATCAGCATTCATTTCTCTCTGCTTGCTGACTATGGAGATGGTGTGACCAGCTGCCTCAAGCTCCTGCCCCTATGCCCTACCCATCATAATGACAGTACTCTCAGACTATGAGCCAAGATAAAGCCTTTCTTACAGTGCTGCACAGAGAAAAGCAAGTAACACACACACACACACACACACACACACACACACCTTGCTTTCAGAAGGTCTATCAGAACTGGCAGGGTCACAATCCATCCGTAAGAAGGGCCATATACCCTACTCTCTGTGCCCAGCTTTCCATAGCCATCCACTCTGCAGATGAACAGTCTCTGGGCCCCACCTGCCCTTCCACACAGATTGCCATGGGCACTTTTCTCTCTTCTTCCAGCTCACAGCCACCATGACATCGTCTATCACGAAAGGAAAAATCCTCATAAAAAGGACCTGGCAGCCTGGGATATGCTGTGTATAGGCATTATTGGGTTGTCCCAAGAAAAGAATGGTTCTGGCTCTCCCTGGGGTAGAGAATGTGACTGGGAAAGCAGTCTTTGCACCAGACTGAACCCCCAGGGAGATGATGGATAGAGGAATCTCCATGGAGGGAGCCATCTTTCCAGTGTCAGAGTCCTTAGGACTACCTAAGTCTAGTTTAACCAAGAGTAGCCTTGGAGAAAGAGGGGCTGGTAGCTTCAGAATGACAGTTTCACTTTAAAAAACTAAGGAGTTGAACAGAGCAGGGACAGGGTCCTGGCCACACAGAACGGGTCTAGTGGTAACTGGTGTGTGTGTGTGTGTGTGTGTGTGTGTGTGTGTGTTCATGTCTGTGTGTATGTGTGCATGTATGTGTATGTGTGCATGTCCATGGTATGTGTGTTTGTGCATGTCCATATGTGTGTGTGTGCATGACCTTGTGTGCATGTGTGTGTGTGCATGCTTGGGTACATGTGCCTATAGAGGGGTGTCACTGTGGGGTGTTTACTTCTGCTGCCTTTCACCTTATTTTTGAGATGGAGTCTGTCACTGAACCTGGGGCTTAGTAACTCAGCTAACTGTCTGTGCCATCAAGCCCAGGGATCCTCCTCTCTCTGCCTCCCTCTACACGGGTTCTGGAGAATGTCCTCAGGTTCTCACGCTGATGCTGCAAGTACTTTAGTGACAGCCATTTCCCTTTCCTTGGTGCTGGTCACTGCTTAGATAGAGCTCATAGATGACAAGGACTGAGCCACTCTCTGGAGTGAGAGGTGGGGTAGACATAAGATGGTTTATATGTGGGCATCAGTAGCAAGTGGGGAGTATCTGTAGAAGGAGAGTAGATTTGAGAACCATGGGGATCCACCAGGGAAGGGCATGTCAGGACAAAGCCACTAGGCGGGTCCTCCTTGCCCATAGACAGCTGGTCTCTGTAGTATCAGAGGACTCCAATGCTTCAGGGTGGGTGGCAAGTCTGCCTTGGCAAGAGGCTGTACCTCCTGAAATCTGGCTGAGGGGGGACTCAAGGCAGGTCATGAGCTAGGTCGGCTGTGGCCACACACAGCCTGCAACACGGTTTGTCTCTGCTGCCCAAGGTCACCCTGTGTGTGGGGAGCACAGCTGCCTTGTCCCTAAAGAGCTCAGCAAGGTTTGTGCTCTCCTGGATTGATTCATTCCTGTGGCTCCCAGGGACCATCAGGGCCAGCTCAGGTCGGTCAGCTAACACACTCAGTAAACAACCCCTCCCCTTGCTGCCTTGTTTACTCTTTCTCCACAGCTTTGTCCAAGCCTGAACATCCCACATCCTGCTGCAGGAGTTTGATGGGAATCATAACAGAGCCCAGAGGAGCGCACCTGCCAGAGTGAGTTCTGAAGTCACACTCTTGACATACCCTGCGGGAGACAGGTGAGGGCTAGGGCATTTCTACAAACCTGATCATCCTTATTTCTGCTTCCAATGGCTAGGAACACAGTTGGCGTCACTTACGATGGTACAGACAAGCTCAGGAAACCTCCATGATACCAGTCACCCTCTTGTCTCTCTCTGTACCCATTGCAGCCACACTTGGAATACTCCTCCTCATGTCAGCCTGGTTTGCACAGTTACCCCTCCCCCACTCACTCCTCAAGGTCAGCGGAGACCTAACCACCCAGGGCTGTCTTTCAAGCTTGTCTCTACAGGCCTCCTGGGGTTCTAGTAATTTAGGGTTTGTCACTCTGCCTAGACATTGGTGAGATGGCTATAGGGACAGTCTGCTGCATAGTGAGCCCTGCACGGGTGCTGAGGACAGGGAGCCACCCCTTCCAGTCTCATCCCTGCTTTTGGTTCTGCTTTCTGTCACCACGACTTTGTTGACATTTTTTAGAGCTTTATGTAAATGGAATCAGTCACGTATACTGTTTGGGGCCTGGCATCTTTCATTCAGCCTAACTATTTCAAGATCTGTGCAAGCTGTTGCATGACTCAGTAGCTTAACTACTGACTAATGCTCCACTGAATGGATATACCAGAATGTGTTTACCCACGCGCCTGTTGGTGGATATTTGGGTTGTTTCCAGTTCCGAGCTATTGCAGATGAAGTTGCTCAACATGTGTCTGTGAATCTTTGTACAGTTTTGTGTGGCATATGATTCTATCTATATTTCCCATGTAGAAAATCAGGCGAAAGAGAATGGCACGAAAGGGAGAGACTAAGTATGGAAGAGACTCACGGCTGGGGCAGGGTCCTAGGGAATTGAAAAGATGGCTCCAAATTCCTAAAGAGGACCTGTGTTCACGCAACCATTCACCCCACAGGTGTCCTGCCTTATCATCTCCAGGCTGGATCTGAGGTTGCTGGGGACCAATGTTCTAGAAGCTTCTCCACTAGCACTTGTCCCTTGAATAAGAATGGAGGTGTGTGTGTGTGTGCGCGCGCAAACGTGCGTGCATGCTCACAGAGGCCTAAAGGTGAAGCAGAGGCCAATGTCTTCCTCAATCACTCTTCATCTTGTTCGTTGAGGCAAGGGCTCTCAGTTGAACCCAGAGCTCACCTCTACAGCTAACCTAGTCAACCTGCTTGTTCTAGGGATTTATTATCTCTGCCTTTGAGAGCTATAGTAACCAATGTCCTGCCAGGTCCACCTGACATTTGAATGCTGTAATGCCATGTTAGAGTTTTGTCAACTTGATACAAACTAGAGTCATCCAAGAAGAGGGAAGTTCCCTTAAGGAATTACCTCTACTAGACTGACCTCTAGGCAGGCATATCTGCGGGAAATTTTCTTGATTAATGATTGATGTGGGAGGGTTGAGCCCACTGTGGACAGTGCCACCACAAGGCAGGTTGGACTGGGTCTTAAAAGAAAGCAAACTGAGAAAGCTCTGAGTAGCAAGCCATTAAGCAGTGTTCTTCCATGGCCTCTGCTTCCATTCCCATCTCTAGTTCCCTGCTCTTTTTGATTTCCCACCTTGGCTTCTGTCACTGACGGATTATGACTGGGATGTGTAAGCCAAAGGAACTTTCTCCTCATAGGTTCCCTTTGGTCTTTATCACAGCAACAGAAAACAAACTAAGACATGGGTTCTGAGGTCTGAACTCTGGCTTCATGTTTGTATGGCAAGTACATGACAACTGAACCATCTCCCCAGCCCATGGCTTGTCCCCACATGTGTGTCTGAGGATCAAACTCAAGTCCTCATGCTTGCATACAAGCATCTCACTGACTGTGTTATGTTCCCAGCCCTAAATACAGGAACTTATGACAACATCTTTTGTTGGAGGAGGCTGTTCGTTCATTTCCTGGCCACCCTGACCCAAAATAATCACACAGAAACTCTATTAATTACAATACTGTTTGGCCAATAGCATAAGCATATTTCTAGCTAGCTCTTACATCTTAAATTAACTCATTTCTATTAATTTGTGTATCACCACATGGCTATGGCCTACCAGTAAGGTTCCGTTTGGTGTCTGGCTCCTGGTGCAGCTACATGGCATCTCTCTAACTCTGCCTACTTTCTCCCAGCATTCAGTTTAGTTTCCCTGCCTACCTCTATTCTGCTCTGTCGTGGACCAAAGCAGCTTTATTCATTAACCAATAAAAGCAACACATATACAGAAGGACTTCCCACAGCAACCTTTCTATAGCCACTGGGCGGGAGGCAAGGACTCTTCTTCCCCACCCCACCCCAGCATCCATGCCACCTCCAGTCCCGAGCATCCACATAATCACACATGAGTCCTTCACAGCAGAATGGACAATAGGTGGACAGAGGACCTAAGAAGCCATTCAGGCCCTGACTGAAAGGTGGCTTTGTCGTGTGATGCTCCTGCTCTCACCTGGAAGAGCTAGAGCTTCTGGCTGTACCTCAAGTTCCCAAGGATCCATAGGTGAGAGAAGAAGATGAGCTGTACAGACTGAAAAGCTCAGTGGGAGCCGTCACTGCTTTGAGTCCCTCAGTTACACCTTTCTTTCATCTCTTGGACCCGGGGCTCAGCAATCTCTGGGGCTCCTATCTCCTCCTTTAGAGGAGTGAGTCTCACAGTCTCTTCCATAGGCTATCCACTCCTTCACCATAGGTCCTCCCACCTTCAGAAACTATTCTGGTCCATAGGCCCCTTTCCTAAGGCCTGTCTTACTTCCCTCCCCTTAGGGAAGGTTCCTTTGGTCAGTTGGAGTCACTGCCCTCACCAAATGTGACAATCTTCCTCCATGCTTTCTGTGGCATGCTGGAAGTTCAGGACCAGAGAAGAGCAAATGTCATGCTGGGGTTGCCCTGGACTTTGGTGAGACAATTGGGAAGCACACAGTCTAATCTTAGACACAAGGCTTATGGCTCAGGAGGCTAGCAAAGAAGAAGCCCTGTGAGGCCTGGGGCCTGGGAGGATTTCATAAAGACAGAGTCAGGAAAGCTGGCCTAGAAGGGATGTCATATACCAGAGTGTTATATAGAAGGCCTCAAAATTGAACACACAGACTCTTCCAAGTGATGGTCGGCCTGGCCTGGATTCTCCTGATTCAGCTCCCTCATCATCAACCTCAGCTCAGCCTTCTTCCTTCTCAGACTCACACAGGGTTCCCCACCTCCTCCCCCACACTATAACCTCCTGCCGCAGAGTTCCTCTCAAGGGCATCCAGGAATCTCTGCAAAGCTGTACAGGGACAGAGAGCACTGGATACCAACACCTCACCTTTCCTCTCTGGCCCTCGCATTGGATCCTTATTGAGAAACAGGCATCTGTGCCATGGCTACGGCCCAGGCCCAGGCTCCACGTCCTGGCTGTCAAATCATCCAAGACCCTTTGGGTGGGGCTGGTGGAGAGGTGATTACATGGAAATAATCCTCCTGCCTCTACTACAAATAACCCCAGGATGGTGCAGCAGTGGGGTTGCTGAAAATAGTTGGAGGTCCCATGGAAGGAAGAGAGAGTCTCTCTCTCTCTCTCTCTCTCTCTCTCTCCTTGGATCAGAAACACTGTGGGAACTTATTTCAAAATACCTATGTCCAGGCCACACCCTGGAGAAACTGAGTCAGACTACCCAGGATACAGCATGTGCTATTTTTTAAATTCTCTGACTGATTCTGACATCCTTCCACAGCTCCACCCTCCCAGCTGGAAACAGGTTGAGGGGTGAGAGAGATGTCAATCCTTTCCTGTCCCATCAGGTCCTTCACGAGGCACTGGCCCACATGACCTCTCTAGAGTGTGCAGGCCAGAGTTCACCTTCCTCGCCATCGCCCCCACCCTGACCAGGCTCCATCACCGAGAGCCTTCTCTCCTCCTTTGGTGTGGTTGGCCTCCACTTGTTCCTCCTTTGCTCCTTGAGGTTTTGTGAGGTGCACATCTTTGGATTCCATTCTTGCTGTCCCAGTTTTGATCACTTTTAAATACAGATTTTGTTTCCCTCTTTGTGACTTAGATTCTCTCCCAGCTGCTGTGAATCCCTACATCCCTTCTTCCACAAACTTTTTACTTCCCTTGACCCAGGACTCTTTCTTCTCCAGCCAGTCTCTCGGAACCCCTAGGACGGCTGACATCTTAGTCCTTCCCCAAGCAATGAAACCATCAATGCCCTTGCTCTATCTCAGACAGCCGTTACTACTGCTTTGCTCAGCACTGTTATATATATATATGTATATGTATATATATATATATATAGTGTGTGTGTGTGTGTGTATGTGTGTATACACATGAGTGCAGGTGCCTATGAAGACCAGAAGAGGGCATTAGATAACATGGAGCTGAAGTTACAGGTGATTGTAAGCCACTAGCCATGGGTGCTGAGAACCAAATTCAGATCCTCTGCAAGAGCCATGTGCTGTCTTAAATACTGAGCCTCTGGCTCCATCACCATAATTATGTCACCATCATTACCACTGCCTAGAACAACATCCTTACCAATAACCACCATCACCTCTATCTTCATACCATCTCCCCGCTACCAACAGGCGTCTTTGCTCCCTTAATCACAGCTACACAAACACGATCACATCAGTCATAATTCCCTTTCAAAGTCCCGAGGCCGTGGTCTCTAGACCGGCAGCCTCTGACTTGAACTTGAACATCCATTCTGCTTTGACTATTCAGGAACTGTCATGAGTTTCCCAGGCAGCTGGGGGTGATGGCCCTCAGGAACTCCACATTGCTGGGCCATCTGCTTGGGGGATCCACTCTGCCTCACTGTAGAGGCGTCCTCAGGATCTTACATTTGCTAGGAGTGTTTCTTGGGGACCCCACACTTTGGGATGTCATCTCCTGGAGGACCTGTGCTGAGAATCTTTTACTGATTGTCCACACCAATAGAGATACCTGGGACAAGTGTCCTCTTGGGGATCCGTTCCTTAGAACATTTGCTCCCCTTTACTAAGGGAGCTTTCTCAGAGAATCCTGTGCTGTTGAAGGTAAAGTCTCTTGAGAAAGCCCTAGACTGGCAGGGGGAGCCACCCTTTCATAGAAGTCAGAGGCTGCTGGCAGAAACAGAGGAGCCAGTAGATCAACGGCCCTGCTAGTGAGGCCTTCTTAAGGTGCCCTTAGGCTGAAGAAGCCCCTTGGCTCTGTGTCTCAAGGTTCTGGCTTCCCCAGGGATAGCCCAACCCTTTTGCAGCCTGGGAGCGGCTGTGGGCATGTGCCAGCTTCATGTTGTTTCCATGGCCGCTCCCTGTTTCCAGGTTGTGTCCACCACACCCGGCGCCAGCTCCTGTCCGGGCAGACCCAAGTGCAGACACAGGGCCTGGGGCAGTAGGGGCCAGGGATGTGTGGAGAGGTGCCCATGGTCAGACACAATAGGTATCTGCATTGTGCCCTCTTTTCCAGGAGGGATATCTGGGGGTAAGCCAAATGCTGACCAAGAGGAAGCATCATTTGGGGACTGTGTTGTCTTTACGTTTGCTCACTATCATTAATGCAGCTGTGTGTTGCTGTTCTGTTTAGACCCGCAGAGTCCCCCACCCCTGCACCTTCCCAGGTCTCTCCTTCAGAAAGTCTCACAACAGGCTTCCCCTCTCTGTACTTGTCTCTGGTTGTTGTTATTTCCACCCCTCTTAAAAAGTGCACTCCAAATTTTTATGGATTTGTTTCTTTATGTGTGTTTATGTGCATACATGTTCACATGCTCAGGTGCATGTGTGTGTGGAGGTCAGATGTCAACATTGGGTGTCATTCCCCAAAAGCTATTAGCTTTTATTTGAGATAGGGTCTCTCAATGGGATCAAAGGCTTGCCAGTTAGGCTCGGCTGGCTGGACAGTGAGCTCTGGGGATCCTCCTATCTTTGCCTCCCCCACACATTTATTGCAAGCCCCCCCCCATACCTGGCTTCTAACATGGGCTCTGGCTCCTCAGGCTTGTGTAGCAAGTATTTTACTAACTAAACTGTATTCCCATCCCTGACCTCAAGCAAACCTTTACCTCATATCCTTGGTTCTGACCATAGATTGATCAAAACGTCACCACCAAAGGACCTTGACTTTGGAATCACACGTTCCAACTCTGCTTGCTGCCTTTAAGAGAGAACCCTTGGGCCAGCTTCCACCCCCGGCAGCCATTAGGCCTGACATGCAATAACCGCTCCCACAGAGCTTATCTGCGTGCTTGCTTTATTCTATTTTGAGGCCCTATTGCAATTCCATCCTATCTTCTCCAAGGAGCAGAGGAAACTGGAAATGGGCTCCAGTTAGTGTCAGGACTTCTCCCACTAAGCTAGGAGCTCGGAGCCAGCAGCCACCTAGTGGTATTCCAATATCACTGCATCACCGTATCTCCTACACTTGGGTGGGCAGGGGATTGGAATGGTAAAATGAGTGGGGTGCAGACACCCTGAGGACGTTTGGAACCTCTGTGTGTGTCACCTCAGACAGTAGCAGATATGATGCTCTCCCCCTCTACCCATTCACTTCTCTCCAGCCTGGCTAACTTCTGCAGGCAGCACCACCATGGTTCAGAACATTTTCCCAGCCCCCCACTCCCTTCTCATCTTCCTTCTCTTTAGATTTTCTTGTTTTCAGCCTGTGTCTCTTCAATCTCTACATGGCTGCAGTAAGGCCCTCCCCTTCCTTTTCTCAGCTAAGTCTTCAGCATCCCACGCCTTTTTACAAAATTTATTGCCTGCCATCTCCAGGCCTCCTAAGCCCATGAAAGTGTCAGTTTGGTCTCTTTTGTCTGTTTGTTTTGTTGCATTTTATTTGATGCAGAGGGTCTCATGTAGCCAGGGATAACTTCAAACTCCTGACCCTCCCCCTGCTACCTCCCAAATGCTGGGACTGTAGGTCCTGATGCTTTCCCTAGAAACCTGAGCCTTAGCTACTGGCTCACAGTAAAACCTACAGTACCAGGAGGAAAGTGATCTTGAAACTGAATGCTTCCATGTGACAAAGACAAAGAACAAAAAGGGGGAGGCCCTCTTTCCCCAAAGGAGGGCTGCTTCTTGGGATAGATAGACCAGCCTATTAGTGATGGCCATAGGAGCCGGGCCAGTGTTCCTCCCAGAGTTTTCTCTTCTCTACAGTCTCTCTTGTCCATCCACATTTCTGTTGCATTAGCCTTATTTCTTCTGGACCCAAATACTGCATAAGATACCACTTAAACACGCGGAAACACATCTGGCACCTGATCCTGATTTGGGAAAGGGAAGTTAAGATCAGGTGAGCTGAGTTAGAAGCAAAGAGAACGATTCTTGATCCAAACTCATTGAAATATGACCCTCTTGGATGGTTAACTAGCTGGATGGAGATGTAGACAGACTCGGAGCTCTGAAGAAGGTCACACTGTGATCTTTACTGCCAATTCACACTTTTCCCAAATTCTCAATGCGGTGACAAAATGGGAATAGACATGGGGAATGTGCACAGTCAGGAGCAATGCAGAAGAGAAGCAGTTACAGCCAAAGCACCCAGGGAACTTTGTAAGATGTCTGCAGCTCTGCAGGAAGCCTCCAGGGAATCAGCCACCCTGCAGCCTGAGTAGGAGAGCTGCAGGCCTGACCACAGTTCTCAGTTTTGCAGGACGAGGTTGGAGAAGCCAGTAAACACTTTCTACACTACAGAGCAGAACCTGTGTAGAGACCTGCAAGGGCCTCAACTCTGAGTGACAGTGGCATCCTGCAGAAGGACAATGGAATTTGCTCCTCCATCATGGAGGAGAGACACCATGACTGATGCTTTCCCCAAAGGCTCTCCAGCTCTTTGTCAGGATGTATGAGATGGTCTCATTATAAACTCATAATCCCCCTGCTTCTGCCTCCAGACTGCTAGGATTACAGGAGTTCATTGACCTTCCTGGCAGGCTCAGTCTTCTAATGTCACAACCGTGAAGGTTATGTTTCAACATGAATTTTGGTGAAGATACAGTCAAACCATAACAGTAAGCAGTGAGCTGATCCATGGAAGGAAGCTGGGTTTTCTTTAAACCTGGTGTGGGAGCTGTTCTTAAAAGGAAAAAGTAAGGAAATAGTATTAGTCTCAGTTCTCTAGAGGAACAGAACATACAGGAGCAATATATGTTAGATATATAAATTTTCATATGTATAATTAATATATAAATTTATATGTGCAAAATATACAAATATGAAATTAGCATACACACATAAAACTTGTTAGAATGGCTTACAGGCTGTACTCTGGCTAGTCCAATAATGACAATCTCCCAATAAAAAGCCCCAGAATCCAGTAGTTGTTCAATTCACAAGGCTGGATGTCTCAGTTGGCCTTCAGTATACACTGGAATTCCAAAGTAGGCTCTGATGCCAGTGAAGGAATGGACTTACTAGCGAAAACAAGGGCAAGCAGGCACGAAGCAAAAGTTTCCTCTTTAAGTGTCCTTTATTGCATAGGCTGCCCCTGGATTTTGTGGCCCAGATTTAGGGTAGGGCTTTCAGCTTCAGATGATCTTATCGAGAAGAATCTCTCACAGGTGTATCCAGCTGCTTGGATTTTAGTGAATTCCAGAGGTAGTCAAGTTGACAACCAAGAATAGCCATCACAGAAATTAAAAGAGAATATAGGTGTTTGTAGGTAGAGAGGAAACTACTTCAAGATGCCAGTACTTCCCAGGCTGACCTTGAATTTGACTCAATGCAACCTTAATGGAAATGTCAGCGAGTTATTTTCTGGATATTAACAACCAAATTCTAAAGTTTATATGGAGGGACAGATGCCCCAAGAAAATCAACAGAACATTTGAGGGGAAAATGACATCTGACGATGTCAACAGCTGGCTTGCAGGCATACTATAAAGTGGCTGGAGAGATGATTCGGGGGGCTTAAGAGTACTTGCTGCTATTGCAAAAAATCCGGGCTCAGTTCTCAACACCCTGTACAATGCTGACAACTGCTTGTAACTCCAGCTCCAGGGGATGCAGTGCCATCTTCTGCTTCCTCTAGCGCCTGGCACAAATGTGGTCACATCTATGCAGGTACTCAGACATGCACATAAAGTAATTTTTTTTATAAAGAATTAATATAAAATGACAAAAACCAAGGCAGGGTCATCATGATGAAAACATTGACAAACAGAAGGCTGACAAAGAAAAAAAAAGGCAGCACAGAGAAGCAAAGATCTTTCTACAAAGAGCTCTGGAACATGTGGCCATTCATGTGCAAAACGGAGGAAGGGGAGAGGGTGATTCCTTATCTAAACCACTTCATCTCCACCCAAAATTTAACTCCAAATGACTCACAGACCTAAATGTAAATGGTCCAACTGTAAAATCCTAGAAGATGATGGAGGAAAAAGCCTAGATGACCTTGGGACCTTCAAAAGTAACACCAGTCCATAGGAGAAATTCTTGATAGACCTACTTTATTAAGTTACAGTTTTCAGTAAAAAAGTGTTAAAAATTGAGAAGATAAGCCACAGACTGGGAAAAATTTATAACAGGGACAATTTTATACACAATAGCTGATAAAGGATTATTATTAAAAATATACAGAAACCTTTAAAAATTAATGATGAGAAAGTAACTCAACTTTTAAAATAGGAGAAAAGATCTCACCAGACTAAAGACTTGCAGATATGAAGTATGTACATGAGAACATCCATGTGTGTGGAAAAGGGCTTGGCAGATCCTTACAACACCAGACATGCTCTTATACAATCCAGGATTTGGGCTCCTCTGCATCTCCTTAGATGAACTCATAGGGTATATCCACATGAAAACATGAGTGGTTGATTGGAGTATCACATTGCCCAAACCTGGAAGCAAACAAGATGAACAAATGAGTAGGTAAACACACAAGGCACACCCCAAAGATGGAATGTTATTTGGTGATAAAAAGAACTGAGTAGCTTTACATGGTGTTGCTGTACATGGTGTTGCTGTACATGGTGCTGCTGTAAATGGTGTAGCTGTACATGGTGTAGCTGTACATGATGTATCTGTACATAGTATTGCTGTACATGGTGTTGGTGTACATGGTGTTGGTGTACATGGTGTTGCTATACATGGTGTAGCTGTACATGGTGTAGCTGTACATGGTGTTGCTGTACATGGTTTTGCTGTACATAGTGTAGCTGTACATGGTGTTGCTGTACATGGTGTAGCTGTACATAGTGTTGCTGTACATGGTGTTACTGTACATGGTGTTGCTGTACATGGTGTATCTATACATAGTGCAGCTGTACATGGTGTAGCTGTACATGGTATAGCTGTACATGCTATTGCTGTACATGGTATAACTGTGCATGGTATAACTGTACACATGGTGTAGCTGCACATGGTGTAGCTGTACATGGTGCT
This sequence comes from Bramus lutescens, assembly GCA_001685075.1. NCBI lineage: Eukaryota > Metazoa > Chordata > Mammalia > Rodentia > Cricetidae > Bramus > Bramus lutescens. The sequence goes on from LOEQ01002795.1 coordinate 295,921, forward strand.
GCTGTACATGGTATTGCTGTACATGGTGTTGCTGTACATGGTATAACTGTACATGGTATTGCTGTACATGGTATAGCTGTACATGCTATTGCTGTACATGGTATAACTGTACATGGTATAACTCTACATGATGTAGCTGTACATGGTGTAGATGTACATGGTGTAGCTGTACATGGTGTAGCTGTACATGGTATAACTGTATAAGGTATAGCTGTACATGCTTGTAGTGAAAGGGGAGCGGGCCTGCTTTTTGTCCTGCCCTGCTCCCACATGGTTAGCTTTACACCTGAAATAACAACACACAAATTGTATTCAT
>LOEQ01002795.1:297910-309265 GCA_001685075.1 Bramus lutescens
GAGCAGACCTGAGAAATTGCTGCTACCAAGAAAACATGCTTTACTCTATTCTTTTCTCCCCAGAATTACTTCCCAAGCTGTTTCAGGTTTTATGTGGAGTTTGTTAACCACGTTGGGCACCATTCTGTAGTGAAAGGGGAGCGGGCCTGCTTTTTGTCCCGCCCGGCTCCCACGCGGTTAGCTTATACCCGAAACATGCTGTTGCTGTACATGGTGTAACTGTACATGGTGTTGCTGTACATGGTGTTGCTGTACATGGTGTAGATGTACATGTTGTTGCGGTACATGGTGTTGCCCACCTGTAATCCAGCACTCAGAAGGAAGAGGCAAGATGGACAATATTATGAGTTTGAGGCCAGCCTGATCTCAAACTGGTCTCAAAGTGAGATCTAGGTAAGCCTGGGCTGCAAGTGAGATCTTGTCTCAAAATAAATAACAACAAAGAAAACAAAGAATCTTCAAGCCATGAGAAAAATGGGAGCCGTAAGCATCCATTATTGATTGAAAAACTAATCTGAAATGGATTTGTATATGCTGTGTGAGTCCAGCTATATAAAATTCTGTAAAAGACTGAACTATGGAGGCTGTGAATAGATTGGTGGTTTCGGGGGGCAGTGAAGGAAGAGGAGGAGTAGGCAATGCAGAGAGGACTCGTAGGGCCACAAAAGCATCCTGTGGGAGACCCCAGTGAAAGTACACAGCAGCCACGTTGCCATCTGTGTGAGAAGGCTGCCTCAACCAAGTATCTAGAGGTCACCCTCGTGACTTCTCTAAAAGAAGGAAGGATAGTTGAAAACATAAGCCAGCAACACAGAAGTCAAGGAAGGAGAAAATTCAGAATAAGACGGTCAGTGAGCACGGTTGAGCAGTCTTGGATCTAAGTACATCTTATCAATGAAGTTTAAATGAAAGTAGGGCCACTGGTCCAAACTGGAGAGAAGATGCATGGGGCCATCGTGGATATTCCTATGTCCAGACATTGCTCTGGATTCAGTAATTTGTGACTAGCAGCAGCCTCTTCTTCTCACACAATGGCTTCCAGTAAAGAACTTTTAAACATTTAATTAATGTGTGTGTGTTTGCATATGTACGTGTGTATGTATGTGTACACAGAGACAACTTGTAACAGTCAGTTCCGTCCTTCCACCTCTCATTTCCATGTGAATCCAGGGCTTTAACCCAGGTTTTCAGGCATGGTGGCAAGTGCCTGTATCCACTGAGCCATCTAACTAAGCTCTGCAGTAATGGAGCTTGAGAAGAGAAATGGCATTTCCCAACCCACACAAAGAAGTCATCTCGAAAAGCAGTGGCCCTCAAGGGACTTATCTAATGATATTCTTCCTAGGGGTGTTAGTTACAATACTTTTGATGTGACTTTTCCCCCTTCTCTTTCTTCATTTATTGGTAATGCACGAATCTTAAGTACACAGCAGAGGGAAATATTACATATGGATATCCCCACATAAGAATTTGTAGTATGTTGTCACCTTAATGCCTCAGTGACTTCCTTATGAGCATGGCTGTGAGATGAAGCACCTTCCTCCATCCCCACAGTGCCATTTTGCCATATTTCTGCCTTGCCACGATGCCAGAACAATGCAGTCAACATATGGGGGACTGAAACCATGAGACAAAAGAAACTCCCTCCTTTTGCTCTCAAGTGTTCAGTCATGGCAACAAAGAGCTGACCAGTAAGCCCAACAATCATCCTTGTGCACCATTCTGCATTCTGTATCATCACCATTACAAACAAAAGGCCAAGTCCAAAGGCTGACAACAAAATACAACGTTGTCCTTCCTCACAATGTTTGTTTCAGAGTAGATTAGAACTTGCATTGTCCTCAATTTATACACTGGGCACTAGTCAATAGGAATTAGGCAGCCGCCCATACAGGCAGCTAAGAAGAGAAGTGGAGTTCAGAATGGGTGATGTTTTGGAAAAAGCTCATTTGTTTATTAAAAGCAAATGTGAGAGGATTACCGGCAGCTTGGACACTGCATGTGTGAAATGTCCTTTCTTCCACCTCTCTTCCCTGCACAGAGGCTTTCTTTTGTTCTTTCCAAGTAGCTCAACTGAGGGGCCATGGATGGTTTCTAAGGGATGCTTCCAGATTAGTTCTTCTGAGATGCTAGGAAGCATGGGGAACAGCACAGTCCCCATTCTACACCGTGCAACTTGGGAGAATTCAAAGATTGGTCCATCTAGAGTGGAATCCAGATCATCAGCTGGCATGCACCAACTCTCATCTCCTCCTGACCCACCACACTGTCTGGGCATTGGGGACCAGTTGCTTTTGCGGAGACCTAGCATGCTATCCCAACATCGTGACACTGTATCACTGTGACAACAGCCTCATGGGAGCCTCACAGAAAGTAGATGAGCCAGACAAGGTGGACTGGTTCAAAGAGAGGAAGATGCTTTTTCTGGAGGGGTGACCTGGCTTGACTGAGATCATGGTCCCTTGTAGGGCCAGGTAGCCCATGTCATTAACTGGCTAGAAAGTCAGGCATGGCTTTTCTTGTTACTGAGGAAGGTTCCTTTGTCATCAAGATAGGTGCTTGCCTCCCCCATGTTTACCTTCTCAAACACACCTACAGAAAATGGGCATCCTTTAGACTCCCATACTCCTACTGCATCTTCAATGCCCTTCACAGCCTATGGTACTTAGATGTTAGATATTCAAGCAACATGTTTGAAAAATTAAACCTGTGGTGGCACACTTGATCCAATGGGAAGATTTGGAGGACCTTTGCCATTATGGGAAAACAGGTATGGAGTGCTGTGTGTGTGGTCAGAGCCTGGCTTCTTGGGTCCAGTGAATGGTTGGATCTCCCAACCACAGTCTTCCCTATGTGTCCTCTCTGGTACTGTTGAGGAACAAAGGCAGATCCTCCTTGCTCACCAGATGGCACAGCCTTTAGGATGGGGAGCTGGTTTCTGTCACCTGGGCTCTTGGAGGATATGTGGGATCTGTCCTCACCCAGGCTCTCTGGCATTGTTACTGTTACTTTGGTGAGAAGGACTTTGCACTGCAGCTTGTGGACTAGTACAGCTGGAATATTCACTTCACAGGGTGCTAGAGAGCTTCTAGCCCAGCATCTCCCAACCACCAGCCCACAAATAGGGTACATTTTTACTGATCTGCACATTTTTCTCCACCATATTTCTTAGCTCCCTTGTATTATAAACTGAAACTCATCCAGGTAGCTTTAGCCTCCTGAACAGATCTGGAGACCCTGATGGGGACTCTCATAGGGCTGGGCAATTGTGTGATATTGTTGTCTGGGTTCTGAATCTAAACCCTGTCTGCTTCCTCCAGCATGCAAGGATCCAGTGGAAATTTGGGCATCCTCTTTTCCTTCCTGCAGCCCCCCAGAATCATTCAAGACTTTCCTTACCTGCAAAGAACTCTTCCACCAGCGAAGCCTGTCCCACAGCTGCTATTCACCTGGCACTACTTCCATTAGGAGTCTTTTCTCAGACTGCTTCTGTTCACTGTTGCTCATTTGGTGACCCTGGTTCATGATCCTCTGTACAGTACATCCTCTCTTCTTGCCTACACAAATACTCTCTGTAACTGTGAAGGCATGTTCTCATTGTCTGCCCTACAAGACTGTGAACTCCTTGAAGGAGACAATTAGACTCTTCTTGCACTGTGTTTGTAAGGCCTGGCATCCGGTAGCTTCCCAGTAAATGTACTGAAGAGATTCATGGGATCAGTGGATGGATATATGGATGGAGGGAGGGATGGAAGGGAAGATGGATGGATAGATAAAGGGATGAATAGATGTGAAAGGCAATGGATGAAGGGATGGATGAATGAGTAGAGGGATAGATGTGGGGTGGCTAGATGGAGGGATGAGTGTGTGGGTGGATGGAGGAAGGGATGGAAATAAGAAGGGAAGAATGAAGGAAATTAGGGATGGATGGATGGATGGATGGATGGATGGATGGATGGATGGATGGATGGATGGATGGATGGATGGATGGGTGGATGGATGGGTGGATGAATGGGTGGATGGATGGGTGGATGGATGGATGGATGGGCGGATGGATGGGTGGGTGGGTGGATAGATGAGGAGGTAAGAGGGAGATAATGGTAGAGGAATGGAGAGTGGGAGGAATGGATGGTTGGTTGGTTGGTTGGTTGGTTAAATGAGAGTCAGTATCACACTATTTAGACTCAGGATGGATGGAAAAACTGTTCTGGTCACCACCCATTCAGAAATGGGCTATCTGCCTCATGTTAATTAACAATTAACTTTGAAATCAAAATGAAAACTTTGAGGGTCATGTTCATATTATTACCCACCATTTTCTCTTCTTAAAGGACCAAAGAAAGAATTCATGAGCTATTTCTTCATCCCTTGGGGTCCAGAAGATGTTGTGGTCTTTCAATGTCTGTTGTCTACATATCCAGAATTTAGGGTGTGTCCTTGTTTGTGTCAATGAAGTAAAATAAATCATGGGGAAGAGCCTCCAGCCAGCCTTCTCTCTCAAGCTGTCTGAAATCTGATGCCAGCCCCTGGCCCTGCCTCCTCACTGTCCAGTGTGTCAGCCCAGTCACTTCCTGTGCAACGACCCCATTCCTGAGGGTGGGAAGCTGCAGTTGGGGGGCTAATCCAAGGTGTCACCTCACTCACACATCTTCATTCATTCAAGTCTACCATAGCTGGTCATGGACAACTGTTGTACCTAAGGCTCACATGCGTTTTCATGCACACACTTGCTAGTTCTAATCAGCAGGGAGCAGATGGGAATCCAAGCTCAAGGTCAAGGTTCCAGTAGTTGCCAAGGGATCTTTCTGGTCTGTCTGGGTCAGATCAAGACTGGGATGAGTTCCTTGCCTGAGATGAAGCAGGACTGCTGGAGAAGGACATGGCCTCAGTGTATGTGTGTGTGTGTGTGGGGGGGGTTACAAAGGCTGGGAATCAACCTCAGCTGTTGTTCCTCCACTGTATGCATCTTGTATTTTTTAGACAAGGCCTCTCACTGGCCAGTTACTCACCAAGTAGGCTAGACCGGGTATCCACGGAGCCCCGGGATCCACCTGCCTCCTCAGTGCTAGGATTACAAGCACATCCAACCACACTGGAATTTTTCACATTGGTTCTGGAGCTCAGCTCAGGTCCTCAAACTTGAGAGGCAAAAGCCATACCAGTTGAGCCATCCCCTCAGCCGTATAAATGTAGCCATTTCAGTACAGAGACTTGCTCCTGGCTAAGGCTTCTTCCACCAATGCTAGAAACAGAACCAAATAGTTACTTAATGGGTTTATAAAATAAATAAATGCAGTCAATTAATTCACACTGAAGTGAAAATGACTCAGTTTCATTTCTCTCCCAGTAGAAAATGACCCTATTTATGCTGAAGACACTGAGTACCTAGGATGGGAGGGAAACTCTTCACCCTGGGAAAGCTGAGTGGGTGACAGAAACTTCTGGAACTGGGTTGTGGTGGGGATTGCACAACTCAGTGAATTTACTAAAGTCACTAATGACACTGATGTTAGGGGTGATTTTTATGACATATAAATTATGTCACAATAAAACCTTAAAAAAACAAAGATGAAGCTAGCTCATCTAACTTTATCCTGCAGCTGTTTTCATTGGAAGACATGAGGGAGCTACTGGTGGGAAACTGTATTCTATGGGTGCCTTAGCTGAAGGTCAGCTCCCTGCATGAGATGACCTTGCCGTTATCTAGCAGCTTGCCCTCAGCTTGGGTAAGAGAGAGCATGCGCTGCTCTCCTACATGTGGCAGCCATGCCAGGGAATGGTGTATCTGGGAACAGAGGTGAGTGGTAAGAGCCTATTCTCAGAGAGCTGATATCTTGTGGGAATCACACAGTAGGTGCACTGTAGAGAGCACCTAGTGGGAAACTGACTCCACAGATACAATGGCCTGAGTTCTGTCCCTAGCCACAATGTAAGAAAGCCCTGCAAGCATTGTAGTGTGCACCTGTGAGCCAAGAGATGGAGACAGGGAAGCAGGGAGGCCTCTAAGATTTGTTGACCAGTCCAGTCAATGAGAATGAGAGCCACTGTCTCAAAAGCCAAGATGACTACTCTTGCAAAGGTGGCCCACCTGTGGCTCACAACCATCCATAGCTCCAGTTCCAAGGATTTGACACCTTCTTCTGACCTTCACAGGCACCAGGCATACATAGGGTAACATGCATCCATGCAGGTAGCACACTCATACACACAAAAATAAAATAAAATATTAAAGTAGATTGCTATGAGGAATGACACCTGAAATTGACCTATGTCCCCACCATATGCACACATTTCCATGCAAGCCCACATGCACTTGGGTACCCACATACGAACATATAAGTAATTTACTCCCCACCTCTCTCCCTCTCCTCCCTCACAGGCACACAGACACACAGACACACAGACAGACAGACACACACACACACACACACACGGGAAAGACAATATGAAGTGTGGTAACTGCAGCTCTTTCCAGGTCAGGGGCAAGCCCAATGAACTATCAAACACCCTAAGGGTGGGAAGTGGGATTCAGGGGTCTGAGAGGAAATGACAGAAAGAGAGAAGACAGAAGCCAAGCTACAAGGACACGTGACTCTGTCTAAGCTCCTCCTGTAAGCCCACTCTCTGGTTCTGGCCAGCCCACACAGTCCTCTTTGCCCCCTCAGCAGTCCAGATGTCCCTGCGTGTTCTGGCATTCCTGAAGAATCAGGGTAGAATCAGACCCATGTGCAAGACCCTAGACCTTGCCATGGGAAGGTGGGACGAGACTCCTCAGGGGTCTGTCCTGATAAGTTCCAGCCACAGCCCCTCGGCAGCTCCAGCTTAGTAGCCAACCCTGGATTCCTCTTCTTCCCTCACTCCTCCCTCTTTCAGGACTCAATCCCATCTCGTTTTCTTTTTTTTCCACCATTCATTGCCCCCACCCCTGCTCTCATTTCCTCTTTCCACGGTGCAAGGGAATTTCGGCTGGAACAGCCCACAGTGTGTGGTGGGCCTGGGAGGGGCATCCAGAGGTCGCTGGAGCCGAGAGGGCCCCAGGCAGGGGCTGAGCCATGTGTCAGTGCCAGGGCTTGGCAAGAACTATGGCCATGGGGGGCTGGGAGCAAGGGAATGCCTGGGAGGTGAGAGGCGGAGGGCAGCATGAGGCCTGAAGTCTGTCTGAGCAGGAGACCCGGGGCGGGGGTTGGGGGGGTCACTGGAGCTTGGACAGGAGAAGTTTGCTGGCTATTTCCCATTCAAGCTTCCAGCATCTTCCGTGGGGTCTCCTAGTTCTGGCTTGGAAGGTACCATCCCTGCCAAGAATTCTCCTTTCTTTTTTTTTCTTATTCTTTACTAAAATAAGAAGGGGACTGTGTCTATCTCTATTTCCATGGAGTCAAGTCTGAACCTCAGCTGATCCTGGAAGCCAACCAGGTACGTGGAAAGAGGAAAAGAAGACGGCCAAAGAAAATGAAGCCATGCCTTGAAGGCCAGATGGAGGCCATGGGCAGGGATCTTCAGGAGGCCCTGAACTAAAAGGGCAGAAAAAGGGGATCCTGCCTGGCTTCAGAGCAAAGGGGTAATGCAAGTTAGGAGTGGGTGCTCCACAGGGGGTTCCTGGGGCTCGATAGCTACTGTTAGAGCCAGAACATGGCATCCAGCATAAGGCAGTGACCTTTTAGATGAAACTCTCTAAGGCTTCTAAGGGAACCCAGGGAGGGAAGAAGGTCAGCAGGCTCAGGGGATGCAGGAGGTGAAGATGGTGAGCAGGCTGGGGGTGGGGGGGAAGGGGGACTATACTGTTTGAAATTGCTCTCACTCTGCTCTTCTTGTTTCTTTCCATTCTAGACTGGAGCTCAATTGGGTTCAGGGCTCCTTTCAACACCTGCATCTTCATGCCTACTGCAGTCTCCCTCTGGGAAACCTTAAGCCTGAGCCCCAAGCAAGGGACAGCGTTTGGAAGGGTGGGAAGGAGAAGCAGAGTTGAAAAGAATATGCACACCACCCTGAAAACTATGCTGATGTAGTGGCTTCTCTTGTCCATCACCTCTCCATCCACTCCTAGCTTTGCTGGAAGAAGACACACCCCAATGCAAACAGAACTCCTAACCTAATGCTGTTGGAGCTCCAGATCTGCCTTCCACTTATCTCTCATGTCTCAGCTGAAGTTATCCCATTTCCTAGCTATGACCCCCTGCCTCATATAACTCGTCAATGTTGGTCCTCAGTTCTCAGGACCGAGTCTAGGTTCCCAAGATTGGCCACAATGCCCTTTCTGGTTTCTAATAGGGCTCCTTCATCCCCCAACCTACTAGGCCACATCCAAACTCACAATTCTTGAGTCTTCCTACTCTGTACCACTGGTGACTTTCTGAGGGTTCTGTGATCTCCCTGCCCCCTCTGGACGCCCTTCAACCAGAAGAGTACCTAAGGAACACCTGGTTCTTGCCTTGGGTCCCAGCACCAAGGACAGCGCCTGGCACATCAGACACCAAGACATCATGATGAGCTGATTGCATCTCTCAGTCTCTGCCCTCCTTCCCTGCCTCAGTTTAGGACCGGGTAGATCTGGAACAGGAACCTGCTGCACAGGTTGAAAACAGATCCAGAAGTGGGCTCCACATCCGGAAAGACCCATACCTTTGTCGTACGTCTCACTCATGATCAGAACCAAGCTACTGTGAGGAAAATGGTATTGATGTGACCCCAAGCTCCCTTTTTCTATGTGAGTGATGGAAGGTGGACCTCTGGCCATTGACCCCAGACAGCAGCTGATAAGGCAGCAGCCCCAATACTGCCTCTGAGTTTGAAAGAAAAGGCTTTGAAGTTAGTCAGTCTGCATCTAACTCATTGGGAGTAGACCCTCGCTTTCAGTGCTGTATCTCAGGACTGTGGAGATTGGGAAGGGAAAGTGGAGACAGGAGACCAGAGAAAGAATGGTTTCCAGATATATTTTACATTTGGCAGAGCAGAGCCCACTGAGGCTTCCCACCTTGCAGAACCTCAGCAAGGGACATGCTTTTCTTTTATTCTCTTCCATCTTTTCCACTCTCCTCAGCACCAGACCAGAATCCCTGAGCTAAGTGCATCCTCAGCAATAACCTTGACATATGGTAACAGGCTCCTGATGCATCCAGACCACCTATACTCACTTACCATCAGAACCCAGGACTGTTCAGGGAAGTCATAAGGTTCATTAAAATTACCAGATTCTGGACTGGAGAGACAGCTCATATAGTATGTGCCTCAAAAATACAAGAACCTGAATTTGATCCCCAGAACCCACATACAAATGCTTGACTATGAAGGCACGCATCTGTAATCTTGGTGTTGTGTAGGCAGAAATCTCAGGGTCTCACTGGCCAGTCATCTTAGGCTAACTGCTAACTCCAGGCCAATGAGAAACCTATCTCAAAAGGAGGTAGATGGCATTTTGAAGATAACACTCAAGGGTTTCCTCTGGCCTCCATAGGCACACGTTTGAAACTTCAGAAATAGGGCAGCTCACTAGAACTCCTGGCATACTGGGTGGCGTTATTCTGGGCAACACAAGCAGAACCACATAAAATATACTGTGCGAGGAGCTTCTGGGAAAGCCCACTCAAGCAACAGACTAATAGGTGTTCCTTGGTAGCTCTTGTCCTAGTCCTTCACCCTTGACCTTTCCTCTGCTTTCCAACCTGAAATGTGGATGCCATGTGCAGAGGTGCCAGATCCTGATGGCAGTGATGAGTTTTCATACATAAGGACAGCAAAACAGAGTAGTTTAGATAAATCAGAAGACTTCATAGCATGGCAGAAACCAGACTCTACCATCTCTGTATCATCATTGTTATGCTATTCCATAGTGAATGTATCAGTCAGCAGTTGCCTCAGGAGTGCTACATAACAAAAGATCTCAAAAATCAATGGTTAAAAAAATCATTTCTTCTTACTCATACAGCTGAAAATCATCTGACCTTAGCTCCAAGTTTCAGCTGGGATTGATTTGTTTACATCACCCGCCCAGCCTCTAGACTAGCACTTACCTAAAGCATGCCTTTGTCTTAATGATGGAATCCCAAGGAGGTAGAGTCAACTGTGAAAGAGGATTTCAAATCTCTGCTTGTAAGTACTGAGCATCTTTAATCCAAAGCTCTGAAATCCAAAACAGTAAAAGAAAAAAAATCCACCCATGCCACAAGTAGAAAATTCCATACCATGAAACTTTGACTCATGCACAGAGTCATTAAAACTATCATATATAATTACTTTCAGCTGATGTGTCTACAGCCTATGAAGTGTAAATGTATGTTGTGTGTAGTCTTGGCTTCTGTCCCCAAGGTATCTCATTACATATGTGCAAATATTTCAGAATTTTAACAACTTCAAAGTCTGAAACTCTGCCAGGCATTTTGAATAAAGGATATGCAACCACTAGTATCCCCATCTCTATTGTCCTCCGAGCCACAGAGTCACGGGGATTGTTGAAGGTTAGCAAAGGTTCAGCAAACTATAGTGAGAACAACAACCTCTCATGGCAGAGATAGGGCACAGGGAAGGGAAATGCAGAGGCAGTGGTTGGATGAATAGATGCCAATGACACTTCTGAGCTGACCATTCCCTTGGGGGCTTTTTGGTGATTAACCAATCCCAATGTAACCTTCAGCAGTTGGTAGGGAACAGCATTTACTGTGCTGGTTTGAAAACAGTGGCTTATATTGGTTACACATGCTATCCGTTGTTAAAGAGAAGGGCTGGGTCCTGGTTCTGACCTCCCAAGGCCACCTAAATGTATCTTCATTCTCATCCTAGGGTCTTCTGGGAAATCACACATGTCTGAGTGGGAGGCCAGCACTGGAGCCAGGCAGAATGTCAACTTAGTGCTTTGTTTCTGTGTCTGTGGATTACAAGCCAAATAGATACCAAAGTACAGGTGGAAGGCCAGCAGAGAAAGGCTCTGAGCCCCCCAAATGATGGAAACCCAGTCAGGCTGGCCCAAGCAGAGAAAGGCTGTTCAGCTGCTCCCAGAATTGCACACAAGGGTAGAAAAACAGGCCCAGAAATTCGGAGCACAGCTAAAGATGCTGCAGCAGAGACCTTTAGAAACTGCAAGTCACTGGTATCCTGACCCTGTAACACTGCTGTTTCTCACACTAGAAACTGCCTCTGCCTTCCACAGAATAATTCTTCTTTAACCTGACTTTGAAGTCCAGGATGGGTGTCTCTGGACCTGGTCAGATAGTTATGCCCCAGTTATGAAATCTAGATTTCAGCTTCCTTGCAGGAAGGAAGTACCTGGCTTAGGCATCTGCAGTGGGAGTGGGAGATGAGACCCATTGTGTACCAGTACTGTTGATTAGAGCTCACGGCTAGGAAACAATAGCCACCACTGCC
>LOEQ01002795.1:309340-321880 GCA_001685075.1 Bramus lutescens
CCGCCATTGTCTTCATAATCATCTTCAACCTTATCTTCTTAATCATTGTCACCATCATTATCTTCTTCATAATAATCATCTTCTTCTTAATCATCATCATCACCATCACCACCACCACCACCATCATCATCACATCATCCACTGCAATCAGCAATGGGTATGGTGAATGGGTGAGAGACAGAGGAGACTTTGCCTTCTGAGTTCTCACTCCCATTCCTGCACATGGTGGGAGGAAATGGAGTACAGAATAGAAGAACATCCATCCTGCAGCCCTCACCTCATCCTCACCTCTGCTACTATATCTCCCTTCAAGAATTCCTCAGGTGACAGAGCAAATTCTCACCTCCAGGACTATGGAGGACAATCCAAGGCAAGCAGTGAGTCTCAACCTCAAAGGGATGGGTCTGAGAGAAGGGGCAAGGAATGTCAGGATGAGCTGGGCCTGGGAAGAAGTTAGTGTGTGTTGGGGTGGGGGATGAGGGGACTTTCTATGCATGAGGACACAGGCAAAAGGACTCTTCTGTCTCTCCTAGCTTGTCTGAGATTCTCCTGAATGTTCTCAGACTGGTTAGCCTTCTCGGGTCTGCGGGAAAAGAAGGGCAGAGCTTCTTTCATGAGATCCGTGAGATTCCTGGCTCAAAGCCCTTGAGACGCTGGGAAAAGTGTGGTTGTCAGATCCTGTTTTTGTCATTTCTGACTATGAGAAAGTTACCAAACAGGAGCCTCAGTGTGCCAAATTAGAATGAGCTTCAGTCAATCGAATTTCATAGATCTATTGGAGGGTCACAGTGGGGTGACAGCTTAAAGAGTTCAAGCACATAAAAGCAGTCTCCAAAGGTTGGTGCCACAGCTTCTACTGCTGCTGATAGCAGTGACAGGGACGGTGGTGATGAAGAAGCAAGGACAATGATGATACAGTAATGGCAGCGGCAGTAATGGTGAAGACGGTGTGCCGGTGAGGAGGATAGTGAACATGGCAGTTTTGATAAGGATAGTGATAACATGATGGCCAGGATGATCATGGATGGTGACTGATGGTGATACAAACACCAAATGATCAAGATCAGGTACACACGAGGCACCAGATAAATGTTTCTCACTCTCTCTTTTCTGAGTCCAGTGCCCTTTCTATCACTGCATGGAAAGAGTTAGGAAGAGAGGAATATTGGGCCTCCCCCTTACCACTCCTGTGTACTAAAGAGCCCTATGTTGGGGCCAGTGCCCTCCCCCATCTCCAGGTCTAATCCATTCTTTAATTACCGGGAGTCTTTGAGGGATAACTGCATCTGGTACTAAGCTAGGATGGGGCAGGCCAGGGAAGAAGTTGCTCAATAAATTAGATGGCACTGAATCCTTCCTAAAAATGGGACTGACTCCCTCACTCATCCTCATGGAAGCAATAAAGTTTCTGGGTGTTGGTTGGACTGAGCAGAGTTTCTGGGGACACCAGGTCTAACATTCTCCCTGGGCGGGCACAGCTCAAACCCACATTCCTAAGGTCGTGGTCTGGTCCCTTTGGCACCCTCTAGCCCTGCAGACACCCGCATCTGAGAAGTTCTGGNTCACAGTATGGCTACCCTCTCTTCCTCCCAACACAGAAGCCCTGTCAAGGATCACTGCAAAGCACCGCATGTAGATCTAATCTGGGGCTGGGGCACCGAGCTGAGACGAAGTGGAAGGGTTTGACGGGAGGAGGAAATTAGTGATTAAATAATAGGTTCCAAATGCAAAGGCTCTCATCAAAACCCCCAGTGAAATACCCCGCTGCCGTCTGCAAGTTCTAAAGCCTGGCTCCAGCTCCAGAAACCCAAAGGGGGGGAATGGGCGGCTGGTGGTGTTGCTGGCACACAAGTCTCTCCCGTGCCAGGCCAGCACAGTCCCAGTCTGTATCCGGGTCAGCACGGTGCCTGGAGGACCATGCTGATTCCTAATGATAGGTAGGAAGAAAAACTGATGCTTGGAGCACGCCTGTCAAGTAGGGACAAAGACAAAGTCTTGTCTGGCAGCTGTTTCCCCATGCCTGTGCCCTCATACTATTTCATCTCATCTTGTCGTTATCCTGCCTCTTCTGGATGGGGGAACCCCCGAAGACCCAGCTCTCCTTCCCTACCCCATCCCCCTGTGCTAATACTGCCCTTCCTCTGTCAAGCTCCCTATATATTGGAAGTTTGGTCTTGTCTAGAACAAATTCCATCTTACTGTGCCTCAGTTTCCCACACACACACTGAGAACTGGGATTCTCTTGCAACATTCCCCTGGGAGCCAGAACTGCCTGACGGGAAAGTACTGGATCTACATCCACCAGAATATAATGGATGTGCCTACCACACAGCTTCTGCCCAAGGGGAGAGTCCATGCCTGGGACAAGCATTCCAAACCTACTGCTTCTCTCCTCCTTCGGAACCAGCCTGGAGCCTGCACTTTTCCACATGGAGCCTTTGGCTGAGGATCCTGGAACGTTTGCAATTTCCTGACTTGAAGACGGGTCCCTCACCCTGCACCCTCTACTCCAGCTGGTAGCCCTGTGGTGGGGGATCACACCAGCAGGGGCTCAGAGCCCAGACTGTTGGAAACAGAGACCTAGTCCTTTGACTCGAGCACCGAAAAGCATCCACTTCAGAGGGAAGTCCAAATGCCGTGATCCACAATCTATCTGCCTCACCTAGGACCTCCATGGAGAAGGACTGGCTTGGGTGCCCAGGAGGGTAGATTTGAAGAGGCAGGGAAGAAACCAGTCTCCAGGTAAATTGAACTGAGTGACAGGTGGAGAATTTCTTGTGCATAAGCCCAACCATGAAAAACACATTTGACTTTGGAGTCTGGGACCATTGCTCCCTGCCAAGCCCAGACAAGGAATGTCTGGGCCTGGGGAAGTGACACCCTGAGGAACATGGGCTTTGGATCCAGGGGCCAGTTGAGCACATGGGAAACCCTAGAAAGGACCCAGATGGCCATACCTCCTCTGTGATTGGCCTGCTTGGAGCAGAGATACCAAGTAGACCGTCTGTCCCTCTGAGGGGTACCACTCTCCTGAGCCTGTGGTGCTCCTTAGCGTTTACTGTACCTCTGGGGACTGGGAGCTGAGTCCTAGCCAAAGCCTGCCTATTGTGGCTCTGGTGTCATCCCTGTCCAGCTCTGAGGCATCACTCTTGGGTTTCTTTCATGGGCTTTTATTCTCTGTTACTCTGGAATGTCAGGCCAACTAAGCCTGTGGCCTTCCTTTCCTCAGGTCCTGCACACTGCCTCATCCAAGATCCACATATAACCCAGGACTGCGCGTGCAAAAAGAATTTTAATAAAAACAAGCGATTCAGAAGGTCTGGCGGGCAGGCAGGTGGGCGGGCTGATCATGTAGACTCCGTGCTATTCCTGGCTGGGGAGGCCCAGGAGGTCCTCCTAGGAACAAGCTCTCCTAAGACAAATACAGCACGACAGGCCAGTTTTGTCTTTCTGCCTTTGATGGTAGAGCATCCAGGCTGAGATTTGACCACACAGGATGAGGGAGGAAGGACACCAAAGGGAGCGGGAGCTGAGAGTTTTGGGGGGTCTTGGGGGATCCTTGAAGATGGACATCTGGGTGTGGATGATGTAAACTCAAGGAACAGAAATTTTCATTGATTCTGTCACCTGTCTTGTTTCACTCTGCACCCCACCACACCTCCCTCCTGAAGCTTAGGCAGGTGCCTCCTGTTCCCAACATAATCAGTCACAAAAGGCCGCAAACCATGGCACAGATGGAGCAAAAAACAAAACAAAACAAAAACTTAAAAAAAATCAATCCCCCAGTTTTGTAAAGACAGATTTTTTCCAAAAGGAATTTAATTAAAGACAGAAAACGACCAATATAAACCACAAAATTATACACATATGTGAAAGTGTCGTGTGGGCCCTGCAGTCTTGGCCTAAGAGAAGGGAAGTCTGGGCCCAGGGTTGTGAATTCCCCAGAAACAGGCCTGGGATAAGGGTCGGTGCTGTCCCCAGTGGGTTCAGGAGGCCCAGGTACTGCCAGCCCTTTTTGGGTATAAAATAGCAGTCTACAGCCCTGCTAAGGGATCCAGCTGCTGCTGTCTGACAATACAGACTCATGGGTAACCACGGCTGTCCATCAGGAATACGGCCTTCCACCATCTGTCTGTAAGATGGTGAGGAGCAAGGCTCCCTCGTGGTGACTAAGGATTATGCCACAGTCTCAGCTCACGTTAGAGGCATCTTTTCTCACCTGCACAACCTATTTTTGTGACTGAAATATTGTTGATGAGATTGTTTTAGTCCACCCAGCCCGTGACATCATGTTCACAGCTCTCATACCTCTATGCTGCCAGCACGAGTGACAGCGAGACCTCAGACAAGGTGCTGCCTCTTCCTTAAACTCCTCACCCTCCTTGCCTCCCCCTCTTGCCCAAGCCCAGCCTCTTCAGACATACTGCCTAGTATCTTTCTAGAGCTCTTGTCCCCTCTCTGGATGGGATGCTCAGCCAATGCCAGTGACTGCTGTCTATACCACCAGCCTGCCTGAGTCCCAGGACTGAACTGCTGACTCTAGGACTTCGTCACTAGGCGCACCTCCTCCAAGATGTTTGCCTATGGCCAAACCTCTTGAGAAAATAAACACGGGAATTGGGGGATTGGTTGATGGTTAATCTAGAAAGTTTGGGAAAGACCTGGGATATAGGCAATGACAGCATCTGCTATGATGTGCCAGGTGGGTTTCTTAAAAAGGCAGAGGTCAGGAATGACTGTGCCGAGGAATGAGAACAGGAAGGACCTCCAAGGCTCACAGGACAATGAGGAACAGGGAGAGAAAGGAGTGCAAGAGCCTGTGGTGGGGAGGAACACAGTGTAATAATGCCATTTTTGGTAGCGTCATTAACTCACGGCACCTGGACTTACCTGCTCAAGATGGAGTCAACAGTGTCAGTCAACCATCCAGCGGGCAGTGTGAATTGGATTAAATGGGCTACAAACAAGAGAGGAAGAGGGACACCAGAGTGGGAGGCCTATAGGGCCATCTGGGAAAGTGAGAGGTGCGAGTTGGGAGCAGACATGATGAAGATACATTGTACAAATGTAAGGGACTGTGGAAGAGTTGTTTAAAAGATTTCTTTTTAAGAGAGAGGGAAAAAAGAAAACAAAACAACAAAGGTGCGATGAAACTTAAGACCCTAGAGTCTGGAGAGGAGTCCTGGCTGGGGAGCTCTGAGCAAAGCCTTGCGCAGTGGAGGAGTGACGCGCTATGCCAGCGGGAAGAGTGGCGCACTATGCCAGCAGGAAGAGTGGCGCTAGGCCAGCGGGAAGAGTGGTGGGCTATGTCAGCAGGAAGAGTGACGCTAGCCCAGTGGGAAGAGTGGTGGGCTATGCCAGTGGGAAGAGTGGCGCTCTGTGCCAGTGGGAAGTGTGACATTCTATGCCAGCAGGAAGAGTGACGCTCTATGCCAGCAGGAAGTAATGGGATTATCTATGGCAGAATTAAGGGAGCCTTTAGGAGGAAGAAGATGTGTAGGATGTGTGGACAGTACGCTAGGCCTGTGTGTCATTCAGATGAAGAAGTCACTTGGGCCACTTGGCACACATGGTTCTGAAGTTGGAGTGAGGCACCTGAGTTGCAGGTAGGGGTGGGACGTGAGGGTGAATAGGGTCAAACTCCGAGAGACACTTGGATGAATCTTAATGAAACCTAACATATGGACAATAAATATGTGCCAATAAGAAAGTTTTTTTAAAGTACTTGGTAACTTGCCTAGAGGTAAGGGTTCAAGCCACAGAATCAGCGGGGCCACCAGCAAGAAAAGAAGAGTAAGAGTCGGGGAGAAGGAGGTATGGAGAAACACCTGCGCCTGAGAGAAGGAAAGGCAGAAACCACACAGTGAAGATGCCCTGACAGGCTGGCCTCACAAGGCCCCAGCAGGAAGTCTCCAAGAAAGCAGCCAAGGAGCATGAAGTCCTGCCAGAGTCAAGGTGGAGGAGAGCCCCGAAAGAGGACCTGAGCAGAAGAGATTGTGGGGGTGATGGGAGGAAGCGGAGGGAAAGGAGCCGGGTAGATGGTGAGTAGATCGACTCCCTTCTAAAGAGATTGGGCATCGTGACTTTAACCAAACAGAGGCACTAAGGATGGGAAAGATCTTTTGGAAGGAAATCGGATTTTATTTTACTTTTGAATTTATTTTTAATTAGCCTACAAAATAATGAGTTTCACTATGCTATTTCATACACCATTTTTCTTGCTCCTCCTCATGGCCTCCCCTCCTCCCCTTTCTTTCCCACCCTAGTTACTGGTCCCCTTTTTCCTCCAGTGGCCTCTCATTCCATTTTTATGTAATGTGTATTCTATTGCCCTTTTTTCCTCCCACTCATCCCTTCCTTAAGGTCTCTTTTTTCCCTTCTTATGGTTTCATTTCTAGGTTCACTACCTATATCCATAACCCTCCCCCATCTATACATAAGATCTACATTTGAGAGGAAACATGCTGTAGAAGTCTTTCTGTATGTATTCTGACAGACCAGTTTTTGGAGCTTCCTTCAGGAGAACAGGTAAAAGGCAGCCAAATCATTGGAAAGCCCACCCCTAGCATGAGTGACCACTCACAAAAGCTACATCCCTGCCCAACTAGTAGGCAGCACCGCTGAGTCCCCTTTCTCCCAGACATCAGTTAGTTCTTATGTAGCTTCAGAAAGTAGACTTCCTGAACCATGCATGCTTTGTGAGCTTCCTGAATCGTATGTGCCTCCCTCCTTCCTCCAGTCAGGGGAATGTTTTCAATTCTGAAAAAAAAAAAACAAACAGCAAAACATCCAGTAGAATCCATTTTGGATTCCTGATCTCCAGGGATACAAGCTGTTATTTTTAAGCTATTTGGCTTGGGATTATTTGTTATAGCAACTACAGGAAACTAATAGTGACTGAGATTAAAGGGAATCTAATAAAATGAGGTGTTCAAAAATTTAGCCTTAATGCAAAATCTTTGACGTGCAAAAGAAGCAACCAAATCCAGATGCCCACGATATAGGAAGCGGATGCACAAAAGGCACAAGAATTTTAATTAACTACAAACTTTGTAGAAAACAAATGGAATGGGAAATGTGGAAGTCATCACTGGGGAAGATCCTGTGGGCGCCACACCGTCCTTGATGTATGGTGTTCACTGTGAGCTCACTGAGTCAAACAGGATGTTGACAAATAGAAGGGGCATCCCGATAAAGAGGGGTCCAGTACCACACTTCCAAATAGAAGGGGCATCCTGATGAAGAGGGGTCCAGTACCACGCTTCCAAAGGAAGAAACTGGGCAAAAAAGAAAGAAAAATATATAAGCAGGTAGAACATTTCCTTGGATAATTTAAGAATTCCAAGAGAGAATGTAAGCCACAGAGACTCGTTTCTTTGCCTCTGAAAGGGTCCTGAGATTGGGTGATGTCTTAAGGATTCCTGCATTAGATGTATCTCTTGAGGTCCTCTCTCGAATCTCACTTACTGTGTCTCTTGAAAGAGGAATGAATTAGAAATGAGGTTTTGGGAGAGAGAGAGAGAGAGAGAGAGAGAGAGAGAGAGAGATTATTTCACACTCCAAGCTATGGAAAGAAACTCAGGCAGTAAAGAGTTCTTGCTCCATATTGGATACCCAACATTCTGACATGGATGGAAGCAGCTTGAGCAGAGCCCGGTCACACAATCATATCACCCATCATCGGTTGATGCAGGAGGGTAGCAGGTTCAAGGCAAGCATGGACTAAACAGTTCTAGCTTCTTATCAAGACTGTTTCAAAACAGAAAAAGCCAGGAGAGGGCAGGGATGTAGCTCAGCAGCAGAGTGTTTGCCTGTCTGGCGTGTACAAGGTCCCATAATCAATCCTCTATCTTGCAAAAAAATGAGATAGGTCTTCAGGCTACTCAGCCACTTCCATTTCATGGCTCCCCAAACCCTCACCAAACAAAAGTTTATTATATCAACAACAGTGCTCATCATCAGTAACATTTGAATGGAGAAGGTGCAGTCTTTTCTCTGTCTTGTACATGTTCTCAAGAGAAAAAACAGACACTGTAAGACCTATCAAAAAGCTCCTCTCATCAGTACTTATCTCCTTGACTGTGGGAAAAAGGATGGAAGCCTGTGGGTCCTCAGTATTTGGAGTTCTCTACCCCATTGTCTCAGGAGCCCCAGTCCTGCTAGGAAGGCCTGAGAACTCCACTCTCAAAGGGGCTCATGGACCATAGTGATGTTCAGGTTCTGCCTTCCTTTTGCTGAGTTCCAACTGTAAGTTACATCTGCATGGGAGGGGTCAGGGGAGCAGGGCAAATTCACAGGAGGGTGGATGGTGTGAGGTCAGAATTGTCCTCCTTAACTTTGACTATCGCTTGACACAGTTTAGAGTAACCTGAAAAAGGAGTCTCATTGAGAGACTGCCCTGCTCATGATTGGCCTGAGGGCCTACCTATGGCTT
Organism: Bramus lutescens; assembly: GCA_001685075.1. Lineage (NCBI taxonomy): Eukaryota > Metazoa > Chordata > Mammalia > Rodentia > Cricetidae > Bramus > Bramus lutescens. The sequence goes on from LOEQ01002795.1 coordinate 317,775, forward strand.
ATGGGTGTGTCTTAATTGATGTAAGAGAGCCTGGCCCACTGTAGGCAGTGCCATTTTCTGGGAAAGTGGTCCTAGCCAAGCCTGAGCCACTAAGCAGCATCACTCCATGGTTCCTGCCTCTAGGTTCCTGCTTGAGTTCCTGCTCTGGACTGTAACTTGTAAGCTAAAATAAACCCTCCCTTTCCCCCAAGTTGTTTTTGTTCATGGTGTTTATCATAGCTGCAAAATGAATCCAAAACAAGTATTTTGTTTTCCAGTTCAGGGAATGAAAGGCCCTTGGGTGTTGAGGGTGATATGGAGGGGTTCTGGGCGAGAGTAATACAGAGAACGACTTCTTCCTGGAATGGACTCGAAGCCAGAGCTTAGTAGCTTCAGGCTTGTACATGGCACCTCCCACTACTGCCAACTTTAAGGGAATTTCCATCTCCCATTTGTCCCTCAGTTAACCCTCCATCCTTGCCTAGTCTCCAGGAAGAGTGGGAAGGGAACTGTGGAAATTCCCTTTTTAGGAACATGGGAGTCACAGAGCTGCAGGACAAAAGGAAAACTACAAACCCAAAAGGTGTGACTTCCCCTGCACCCCATTCTTTCATACTCAGTCAGGGTACCCTCAAGAGACCTTTCTCTTGACACACAACAGGCCCATGGGCAGGTGCTGAGTTTTCCCAAGGCCTTCAGCCCACCCTCTTCCAATCTCCCAGCCGACATCTGGGTTGTGCAATCAGCAGCCCAGATGTGACCAGGACTTTGGCTTGCAGTAACTGCCTCTGTCATCACCCAGGGTCTATGGCCTTTATTTCACCCTTGAGCTGTACTCGAGCAACATTCCTGTCCCCATCCAGACAGGCTCCACCCTAGCCACCAACCTCTTCCAGCAGCTCTGGAGAACACTTGGTGAGTGAGGATCCCAGGCCCTGCTCAGCCATGAGACTGGACCAGCGATGGGGGCAGCCCTTCCTTTCTAGGCCTCTGTAGGTATGAGTTAATGCCTGAGCCCTAAGTCCTCAACTCATCCCTGAGTTTAGCAAGGCATTTATTGCTTCCTACAGGAACCAACTAAGATATAAAAGCTCTTTTATTGCCCTTGGATATTCTAATCAGGGCAAGGCCACTTCCCATTCTGCAGCAACCATGACCACTGCTTTCATGAAGCCTTTACTGTGGTCTTATCCTTAGACAGCATCATTGATTCTTTGGCCTTAGAAGTGGCAGCTAGTCAGGTGTATAGTGGTCTTGGCCACTTTCTTTCATGTAGTGTGGCTCAGCACACTAAGTGAAAAAAAATGTAGAGTCATGTAGATGAAGAAAGCAAGGGTCACACAGAAAACCAGAGCCCAAGATGGAGTCAAAGCCTAGGGCCTGGGGCTTGTAATTACATTCCTCTTCTTCATCTGTGTCTCTGATTCCATAATGTTGGCACTGTGGGTAATGGTGGCAGTAGTGGTAGTGGCAATAATAGCCCTGATGGTGGTGCTTGCTATAGTGGTGGTAATGAAGGGTGTGAGAGATGGTGGCAAGAGCAGCCATGGTATTGATGGTGACAGTGATGTTCTTTGTGGTCTTGGTGGTGACAAAGATGGATGATGAGAGACAGGGAGGTGGTAATTATAAATGATGGTAGTGGTGGTGATAATAGTTGTGAAGGAGGTGGTAGTGGTGGTGGTGGTGACAGTTGAGGTGGTGGTGGTGATGGTGGTGGTGATGGTTGTAGTGGTGGTGATGATGGTTATGGTGGTGATGGTGATGGTTGTAATGGCGATGGTGGTGGTGGTGATGTGGTGATAGCAGTGACGATTGTGGTAGTAGTTGTGGTTGTGTTGATAGTGACAGCAGTGGTAATGGTGGTGGTGGTTGCTGTGGCGGTGATAGTGGTATTAGTTGAGGTTGTGTAGCAATGTTGCTGATAATAATGATGGCTTGGTGGTGGTGGTGATGGTTGTGGTGTTTGCGGTTGTGGTGGTAGTGGTGGTAACGATTGTGTTGATGATTACGGTAGTGGTTTTGATGGGAGTAGTGGTAGAGAGATGGTTGTGGTGGTGGTGCTGGTTAGGGGAGGATATGAGATAACAGCACTTCTGGCTTAGTGTGACAATGATTTCAGACTCCCTTTCCCTGAGGAACTCTGGGAAAACAACTCTTGCCAATAATTTTTTCATTAATTCTTCAGTCCTGAAAGGAACTAGAGTTTGAGTATATCTGTGGCAAAATCTTTATTCACAACCATGAGCATATAGAGACCAGAATCTCTGTCAGACAAGCCTGTGGACAAGGGCTCCTGCCACGCTCTGGTAGATCCACCCGAGTGCTTGTGGAGCCAGGCTTCCCAAGGGCCATTCCAGTCCATGTGTGTCCCAACACAGCAGGAGGACAGATGCTGGCTCATGCCTGAAAACAGAGGATCCAGGTGACCTCCGCATGGCTGTGACTTTCCTAGAGCTGTGCTGCAGTTTCTGACTCTTCCTCTCCAGTCACCCTTCTTCCCTCTTCTCCTCCACAGCTCAGGCCCCACTATCATCTGAGGGTCGTCTTCACCTACCCTAACTCCCTCTCCTGCGTCTTGCATAGGGGTTTCCCTCAACAAATCTTTTCTAGGGCTCCTCCTGTCTAGTTCTGTTCTCCTCATAAGATGGCAACTAAGTAAACCAGACAATCAAGTTGAATGGCACTGTTCTGGGGGGAGGGGGGAAGCTAACAGGGAAAACATTCAACAACAGGGCTGGTTTTCATTGGTAACATAAAATCTATTGCAGGAAAGTTCAGGGCAGGAATGTGTTACCTGCTTTGAGAAGTCTAGTTCATCACTGGATAATGAAATCCTTGCTGGGGGCCTGAAGGAGAGAAGGGGGGCAGCCTGCAGATGGCGGGGAGAGCCACCAGACAAAGATGCTGTTTAGGGAATGGGTATCTTGGACCACACAAAAATCCAAGTGTCTAGCTCATGGTTCACAGGTTGCAAACGCATTTATTTTGCATGACACTGACACCTACAAAGCTAACCAGAATCAAGTTACAAAAAATTGTGAAATAAAACAATTTAAAGTTTTCATAATATTTCAAGTAAATTTTTGGTTTTGTCTTGGGCTGCACTCAGAACTATCCTGGATGTGCCTGGACTAGAGGCATGGAGGAATTAAAGCCAAACAGGAGGAGAAAATGACACATGGAAGGAACTTAAAGGCAGACAGAGGTTTTGGGGTTCGCTGACACAAGAGGTAGGAAGCAGCCTTGGAGCGTGGTGGGTTGAGAAGAGACTGTGGGTGCAGCCACAGTGAGAACTGGGGTTGGACTGGAAGATATATTAGTGTCACTAAAGGTGTGTTGAGAGCTTGTTCTGTTGCTTCATTGTCAACTTGAAACTATCAAGAGTCACCTGAGAAGAGGTGTCAATCATTGAGGGGTTACTCAGGTCAGTGTGGTCTGTGGCTATGTCTGAGGGGGAAGTTTGACTTGATTGATGGTGGCGGACAGTCCACTTCAGGTGGTACTACTCCTGGGCAGGTAATGCATGATTGAATAAAACTGGCTGAGCACGAGCCAGAGGGAGCAAGGCAGTAAGCAGCATCCTTCTATGGTCTCTGCTTTAGTCCAGGTTCCCGCCCTGAATTCGTGCCCTGGTTTTCAACAGTAATGGAGTGTTCCCCAGAATTTAATATGAAATAAACCGTTCTTTTCCAAGTAGCTTTTGACCGCGGCGTTTATCACTGCAACAACGGAGCAAGCTAGGACAGGAGCGGCCCCATCTTGTCTTTCTAGGTGAGAAAGTCCAAGAGAAGTGGTTGGTTGGGTGGAGACGCCTCTGGCAAAGGCAGCTGGCTGAAAGGAGTTCCGGTGTGTGTGTGGGGGGGTAAAGGTTACGAGCTGCACTGGCCATGTTTTCCCAGCAGTAATAGCCACCAGGGACTTGAAAATGTGGGGCTAGAGTAGACAGGCATCAGGCCAGGCTGTGGAGTTAGAAATAAGAACCTGGATGAGTGACTGCGGGTGTGCGGCTTAAATGAAGAAAGCAGACTGGAGACACCCATCGCGGTGGCAGGAAGAACGAGGAGCCAGCAATGAGGAGAGAGTGAGAGAGGGGGCAGAACTGTCTATGACGGCGGCAGAAGCCC
>LOEQ01002795.1:333369-347873 GCA_001685075.1 Bramus lutescens
ATAATCTGTGTACCACCACGAAGTGGTGGCTTACCGGAAAGATTCTAACCCACGCCCATCTTGGGCCCGAGTCTCATGTGTCTGCCTCGGAGAGGAGAATCATGGCGATTGCCCGACTCGGCTTTCTTTCCCCCAGCATTTTGTTCTGTCTACTCCACCCACCTAAGGGCTGGCCTATCAAAAGGGCCAAGGCAGTTTCTTTAATAACTAATGAAAGTAACAGAGACAGATGACCCTCCTACATCATTTCCCCTTTCACCTTTTTCCAATTCAACTTTTCTTTGCATTTATCAGCTGCCACCCTCCCTGGCCTTTGCCACCCAAACACAACAGTTCAAAGCAGCTTCCTATCTCCCTGCTGACCAAAGTATGGTTGCGCGCATGTGTGTGTGCCTGGTGTGCATGCCTGTGTGTGTGCATGTATGTGTGTTGCCACTGTTGTGCATATTACTGATTTTCAGTGCTAGGTAAAAGCCCAGGGTATTGCACATGCTCAGCAGTGCTCTGTCAAGAGCTATACCCCAGCCTCTTTGCTATCTTAATCTGCATAACAGGCAGACTGGCACGTTTATTTGTATATTGGCTACTAGCTCTTCTAGGACATGTTCATTCTTCCCCTTTCTCCTTTTTCTTTTGAGTGAGAGTTTTTATTTCATCATTTACAAGATGCTGCATTCATTACTTCCCATGTTGCCATGACAAAATATCTGACAAAAACAACATACTGATAAAAACATGTATGTTGTCTCACAGTCTGAGTGTACAGACCCTCATGGCAGAGAAGTCTTGGTGGCAGGAGTGTGAGGCAGCAGGTCACATTGTGTCCACAGCAGGAAGCTGAGAGTGATAAATGTTGGTGCTCAGCTCACTTTCTCTCTTTTTCAAATGCAACCTAGGATCCCAGCCCATGAAACAGTGCTGCCCACATTTAGATTGCTCCTCCCACTTTAGTTAACTTAACCTAGAAACGCCATCACAGGCATGCTCAGAAGCCTGTGGGAGTTCTAGACCCTTTCAGATTGACAATCAAGATTGCCTATTACAGATGTCTTTTCAACTTCATATTGGAACCTGAGAATGCAGCAGGTCAGTAACATTTTATGATCTAATTTACCATCACATTTTAGCCACACATTTCACTTTACGAGCAATATGTCAAATCAAAATTTTAATCAGGTCCAAAAATATGAACCTGATTATATTTCATCTAATGTACTGTTTGGATGAAATCCTGGAAGAGTACTGGCATTGTCATGATTTTGACTTTACATTTTTAGTTGATGTTTATGGCATTTGGTGGTTGGTGGTTTCTGAACAAATTTGTAGTGTTTATTAAGAAGTTTATGGTCCTTGTTGATATTACTAGTAAAAAATGACTTGTTTTCTATTTGTTAGTAACTTATAAAAAGGCTGTCAACTATTATATATTTATCTTATATCTAGCCACCTTAGGGCACCTCTCATACTATTTGTAATTGCTTTTTTATTATTCATTTTTTAGATAGATGCATCAGCTAGAAGTGTTTTGATTTCAGGTTTACAAGGGCAACTCTTCCTAAGCAAAGGGAAAATATGTTTGCACTCAAGATAGAAAATCTAGTGTAAATAGTAACACCAGAAGTATTTAGATCAGTTTTCTTTATATCTCACATTTGTCTTTGGATGGATTAGTTTTCTTCTCAGACTAATGGCTTTCACCAGACAACACAAAAGTATGGAGGGTTTTGATTGGTTAGATTGGGGTCATACACATGACTCTTGTCGCTAAGGAAGACAGGCCATCTAGATCACATGGGTCAAGACTGTGAAGGAATAGATTCTCAAGTAATGTCTATGTGCTAATCCAAGAGAAGGAGATATCAAAGAGGCAATGGTCATTCAGTCATATGGAGATGATGGCACCATCTGAAAAAAAAATGGTGCTTATGTTCCTTCAATCCCCATACATAAGCTACTCAGAATTTCCCTTCCTATTGCATTGTCTAGGTTATTCAGAGCTTAGTTTAAAAGTTATTGTGATAATATTCCCTAATTTTAGTGATACTTTACTATTTTGGAAAAAAATGAATATTATTTCTTAAACAAGGGATTCAGAGCAATAATGTCAGCCATTTTAAAATCAGATATCTGGGAAAGTCACTCTACCTCATGACTTCTACCAGGATAGGATAGCCATGGTGCTAACTGGACAAAGAGGTTCACAACAGAGAGGAGAGATACTCAGAGGGCCTTGGTTATACAGGCTCTGAGGTTATATGTGCAGGCTTATCTTTGCCCCAGTACCATACTATACCATGAACTGGTCTGTAACACTCAGAAAAAGAACTACGTGTAATCCGAAGTGACAGTTCAAAAAGAAAGAATAAATTGCCTTGCCCATGAATCAGCTGCTTGGTCCTTGCCCTCTACTGTTGTCCAGGTTTATGGAAATCCTAGCTAGCCCCAAACGAAAAGATTGCTCACACCACAGTATCCACCAACTATTGGCCCTGGGTTCAGACACAGCACTGTGGACAAAAAGCTGAATAAAGATGAGGTTCTTTTCAAATCCATACTTCCTTGGTAATCCTAGAAAAAGTCAACTTATATTAAATATAGTGAAGGGAGGGTGGGAAAAAGCAAGGCTAGTTCCAGTAATAACTGAAGCCAGTGTTGGAAGTCTTCAGGGTGACACATCCTCCTCCTAAAAGGGAACAGATCTGGCTTGCAAGAGTGAGAAAGGGAAAAGCAATCATTCACATTTTTACATTTTTATTACATTTTAAACTTAGTATGTGTGGGGGAAAGGACAACTTGTTAAGAGTCTGTTGTCTTTTTCTACCATGTGGATCTCAGGGATCAAAAGGTCATCCAGCTTGGTAGCAAGCATCTTCATCCACTGATCTACCTCCTGACTTTATCATATTTGAATGAATATTTATCTGGTTCCTTTTTGTGTTCAAGGCATCAAGCAACTTTTGGGTGTACCATGGTATGGCCCCTTTTTTGATCAAGTTTAGAGTATGGTGAAAGAGACAGACAGGCAACAAGAAAATGTTTGCTCAAAAGGGGAGGAGGAAGAGTGGTATATGGAAGAAGAGAAAAAAAGGTTCAGCTATGAGCCATGGAGGGGTCAAGGATGAGAAGAAGCCACATCAAGAAAACAAGAAGGAGGCTGCAACACGGGAAGGCCTGGGCTTGTCTGAGGAACTGGAAGGTCAGTGTAGCAGGAACGCTGGAGATGACACTTGAGAAATGACTGTGAAGATGGGTTGGAAGCTACTTGTGTGACTCCTTTTGAGTCATGCCAAAGAGAGTGGCTATAATCCTGAGCAAAATGTGAAGGCGCTGAAAATATTGTAGACAAACGAGCAAACAACCGGATTAAAAAAAAAAAAACTGTTTCAGCTTTTGTGAAGACCAAAGCCTAGAAAACAGGATGATCAAAGAAAAATTCATGGATGAGAAATTGTAGAAATATGGGCCAGAATTGTGTCAGGAAAAGTAGTAAAATAAATTTTAGAGGGAGAATCATCAAAACTTCCCATGATGAAGACACTGTGAGAAAGAAGGAAAAGGAGAGAATCCATGATTGTTCCCAGCTTTTATTGGGGAAAGGTGACTGCTAAAGATCAGATTGAGAATTCTACTTCAGATGTACAGACATTAAATCTCCATCTCTGCAAACTCTTTCTCCAACACGTTGGTCAGCACCCATAGGTAGGTACCCAGGTCTGATGGGGGTAATGTGATATGGACCCTACCAGATGATCATGCAGGTCTCTCACACAGGAGGGCCCTGGAAGACCCCTTCATGATGCTTTAATGGCCCAACCCCACAATAACTGTTCTCCAGCTGCTCCACAGAGCCCTGAGAATTCCACCCCTGGTTCTCCATATGGGCAAGAGGACAAGAGTGACCCAGGGAGTCTCGGCCTCCACTGAGGAACTGGCTCCTGGTAACCTCTTCCCCCTACATCAATCTCTTCCCTTAAATGCTTCCCAGCTTTCCAGATGGCCTCCAGATACCCTGCACCCTCTCTCCTGGGTGCAGTCATCATTCCCAGGGTCAGCTCAGCTCTTTGTATCCCTTCATCTTGGGAGAGTCATGAGTCCATCTGTCATCACCCACCCCCTGGAGACTGAAGAGGGCAGAGAGCCAGGCCATCGGGCAGAGAACGTCTGCCTGCCCTTGTTTAAGTCTAGCTCTTCTGGTTAGCCTATGGGTGATATCAGCAGGAAGTCTGTGAAAAATGAAGGCATCACAACTTTGAGATTTATACCCTACATACCACATCCCATACCATTGACCATGTCCTTTTCAGAGGTACCCTCAGTTGGGAAGAGGAAGACTTCCTAGTTCCTAGGAAGACCCCAATATATTATCTTCTTATTTCTTTGAGTAGACCTCAGATGAGGCCCTGGCCACACTATCCTGCCCATGGAATGGCCTGGTGACTTATTTTTCTCACTGAACTAAAGTTATCTGCTAAGGCTTTCATTCAGGCACATGTGCCTATTTAAACAAAAGTTACTTATGATTTAATGAGATTATAAATTTGAGTCTTTGGCTGTTTTAGCTACATTTCATGTGCCTAATAGCCACATGAGGCTACCATTTTTCACATTAGATGGTATAGATAGGTACTCCCATCATCGCAGGAGATGGTGGGAGAGTTCTATTAGGTTTCCAAGTTCTACACTGGGCTGAGAGTTCCTGTGAGTGAGAGTGGTTCTTCTTCATGTTGTGCCCTTGGCACTCAGTGGTGTAACTATAACAATGAAGATGCTAAATGAATGGACTGACTGAGCAGGTGGAGATTATATTCTGGACATTGACCATCAAGAAAGGCACACAAGAAACACAAGGACCAGGAGAAAATAAAATGGCAGAGAAAACTGATTCCAGTGTCTGCTCCTTTTTACCAGCTCCCCTCCATGACACCAGGGTTAGTTAGATTCTGCAGCATTGTGACAAAGTTTCTGACCCAAATGGGCAAGTTAATGGAGGAAGGGTCAGTTTGGCCCAGAGTTTCAGAGGTTTTAGTCCATGAAGGCACAGTTCTGTAGAGCAGAGCATCTTGCATAATGGAGGCCAGGAAGCTGAGTGGAGCTGTGGCAAGAAAGGGCCAGGCCAAAATTCAGCCTCAAGGATGTGTCCCAGGAACCTATTTCCCCTATCTAGCTAGGCCCCAATTTCCTCCACTCTGTTACCTCCCAGTAATCCATTCTTATTTTTCTTCTTTCTTTCACCATCCACAATTCCTGGCAATTGGAGGTTGAATTTAGGACCTCTTGCATGTGAGGCAAATGCTCCAGTGCTCGGCCACACCCCTCTATTTACATCTTTCTCATGTGAATACATGAAATCATCACTGGGCTCCAGCTCTTTCTCATCCTCTCTGACCCTCACAGACACATCCAGAGATGTGCTTCAATAATCTCCTAGGTGACTCTCAAGCAAACCAAGTTGACAGTCAAGATGAACGGTTCTCTTCTTGGCAACCCAAGCTCCACATTGTCCTTGAAAACCCTAAGAAGGCTGTCCTGGTCAACCCTGCTTGGCCCTACTCGTCGCAGTCCATCCTGAACTTCCAGCAGGTTCATTAAGTTCCATGGAGGTCCTGTGGTTCCATGATGAGCAATGGTTATGCGGTGGTGAGGTGGTGTAGTACCTGAGCTGTGTTTTATTGATGTGGTTAGTAGACACTACCTAAGCGCTTCTGTCTGCTCACAAGGGAAGAACCACACACGTGGATGGTCTTCTGAGAACTCACCAGCCAGACACTGTTCGCCATGACCAACACAAAGCAGATACCTGAGGAACTCTGAAACCCAACTCAACTTCGTGTGACAGCTTTAACCCCAGGTAAGCATCTGGGTCCTGGTCAAAGTCTGAGGCACAATCGAATGCACTCGGTGATTTTCTCTCCTCTCTCTCTCTCTCTCTCTCTCTCTCTCTGAAATTAGCTTCCATTTCAGGATGTTGAGCTGGGAGGCCCATCTTTCTTTATTCTCTGAGATTCTGAGAGATGGTTGCGAACACTGCTTCATCTCTATCATTTGAAATGTCCTTGTCATTTCTGTAGCTTCTGGGTTCCTCTGTAGTTTATGGTCAAAGCTCCTGGAGGTAAGATTCAGTTCTGCCTGTGTGGTCAATTTAACTTCTCTCCCTTCTGGAACCTAGGCAGGCCTCAACAGCAGGTCCAAACACATGATGGAAGTCCCAGCCCTGGCAAGATTGTGGAGAGAGAGGTTTCATTTATGGTGCCCTCGGCCATTCACTTAGCCTGTGCACTGGGTTAACAAGTACCATCTCATAGTTGCAACAGTCATCTGCCTCTACAGCTCCTGGTCCTAAGAAGCCAACTTTGGAAACTACAGAGAAGACTTATAGGCCCTTGCTACAGTTCTATCTCATCGCGTCTGTCAATAAGCAAATGGCAGCCAAATATGGCTCTGAGCTTCCTGTCCTCCTGCCTTCACCTCCCGAATGCTGGGATTGCAGGTGTGCACCTCCATATCTAGTTTATGTGGTGCTGGGGGCTGAACTCAATGCTTTTTGCATTATAGGCAAGCATTCTATCCTCTAAGCCATATCTCCAAGATAAGAAGGAAGCCTTTTATGTCATGGTTTTAAAGGCTCAACAGAGCACACCTGTGTAGGGATATGAGTTACTCCAGGAAGGCTAGTTCTCAGCCACAGTGTGGGAGGATGTCGAGAAAGCTTTGCCTATTGGGTTCGTTCTTCTGGATGGAGGCTTGCCTTCCAATGGCATTTAGTTTTAAACAGTAGTCTCCCTGCCTCTCCCAGGAGCATGGCGTGGGAGCCTTGTCAGCAGCAGGTGACACTGTAACTTACCCCACAGAAGAGAAGATCAGTGGGAGCAAGCAGCCATCAGGAAGAAGACAGTCCTTCAACTCCTCTTCCCTCAGCTGACACTTCAGAGAGAGGAAGGTCGATCTCCTGTTCAGGATAGAGGAGGGAAGAGCTGGAATTCATCAGAGTGTTGTTTTTGCCAGTGCTGCCCTTGAAGTGGAGACAAGAGAAAAACAAACAAACTCACATCATCTCCCCAGGGCTTTGGAAGTTCCTTTCATAGCCAGGAATGTGACAAGGAGCAAAGTCAGCCAGGAGTCTGCCTCTACCCTTCCTCCTCAGGCAGCCTTGGGGGTTGCTGAGGAATGGGGCCAGGATCGGGGCATCTGCTTCCACCCATGTCCCCAAAGAAGTACAATGAGCCATCAGGAAGAACTGCACCCAGATGTTGGTAGAGAGGGGTCATGCGGGTATTAAGAAATCAAGCAGAGGATCTCTAGTGTCCAGTTCTTTAGAATGTATGTGCCAATTATCACACCGGTCACAGATTTCCCAGGGAGCTCGTTAAGAAAAAAATAGAGGGCTACAGTAGAGGCACACAGCAAAGCGGGTCTCAAGGGGAAAGACAACGTGTTAAAGAGAAGGATGAGACTTAGGATGAGAGACAGAAAGCATGAGGGTCATGGAACTGGAGAGGTCAAAATGGCCCTGAGCTATTCCATGCCCTGACACCACAGGACTCCCATCAGTCCCGAACTGGCCATATAAGCCTAGCACGTGTACTAAGAACTTAGGGCATTTTCCATACCTGTCTGCTGCAGGCTGGGGCCACCAGTTAGTTCTGTCCCCTGAATTTTCCCACAGCCCCTAGGAGCCAAGGTAGAACAGGAGGGAGAAGTGGGTCTCATGTATTCCACCTCCTCTTCCACATCTAACATCCTTTCAATCACAGCCATGACCTTGAGACTACAGAAATTGACCCACCAGCTCCTCCTCTTCTCCATGCCCTTCTGAGGCTAAGTCTGAGATGTTCTTCCTCCCTGATCCCATTCTGGGTCTCTGCAGTATGATGGAACTGACTGACTCAGACTAACCAGCATACAGAGCCATTGGCAGCTGTCTCTTTTATGTTGGGTTCTGTCTCACTGGCCATAGATTCTTTGTGCTCATTGGGAGGCCAAGAAAGCAAATCCAGTTCTCCCCACAACACACACACACTGCTTTTCAGGTGCTGTGGGGACAAACATGAAACTGCAGTTGCCAGGGCACCCAGGAAGCAACATAAAGCAGGGGTAGGAGCACTCTAGGACAAAGAACTCCCAGGAAACACACAGAAAGGCAATGTCTTCCCTAGTCTGAGATTCACTTCCTCTCTGCTTCTCCCTACGAGGAAGGGAGACCTGGGGTGCCCTCAGGCCACACAGTCACCCTCTGCTCTGAACACATCTTCTTAGCCCCAATCCCTCTGTTCTCCCAGCACAGGGAACAAGAGGAAGCAGGGGTGTTGTGACTTGCATCCCGAGTACTCCCCAAATATCCTTGTGCTGACATCTGGATGCTGAAGACTGTACTGTGAAGAGATGGATGGGTGTTTAGGGGTAGAACTTAGTACGGAGTCACCAGAGGTGAGCTTTCTAAGGGGGCTGTGGCTGGAAGTATGACCTAGTACAGGGTCACAGGGTTGTACATTCAAGGGGGACTATGGGATCATGGTCATTTTTCTTACTGATTGTTCTCCCTTTGCAGCCCTGAAATAAACGAATTTGCTCTTCCTCATACTCCCACCACAATGTGCTGCCTTGCAGTAGCTGAAAAGCAAAGAAACAAAGCAGTAGCCAAAAAACCACTGGGCCAACTAATCACAGAGGAGAACTTTTGAAACTGTGATCCAAAGCAAACCATTTCTCTTTACAAGGTGATTATCTCTGGTATTTGTAATAGAAAGCTGACAGCAACACGCCAGGTCCCTCCTTCCGCAGGCTGGGCCATGTGCCCACAGTTTGCTAACTGGCTCTGTTTTGAGTCTAGGACTCAGTATCCACCAAGCTTGTTTTCTGCCTAGAGATTCTCTTGCACTCATTCAATGCCCAGGCTTCCTAGAGGAGAAGTATCTGTAACACAGGCCCCAGCTCAATGGCCAGAGCCCTCACCCTGCTCCCAGACTCCTGGCTGTCTCCTGCTTACCCTCTATCGAATTGTCTGGACTCTATGTGAGCCCCTGTGGGCAGGGATCCGAATGCATCTTGTTCACTAACCTATTCCAAGTCTCTCCACTCATGTTTTGCCACAACTAACCATATTTATTAAATAAATAAAAGAATGAATCCATGGATAGATACATTAATTAACTCATTCATAGATGGATTAATATATACATAAATGAGTGAATGCATGAATGACTGCATGATTGAATAATGCACAGATGGATATATGAGTGATTGAATGTATGACTCAACATCTGACTATGACTAACCGAATGTATGAATGAATACATGACTAAGTGAATGCATCAAATCAAGGCTAACACATAAGTGAATGGAAATATCAATGAACACACAAATGAATGAATTCGTGAATGAATGAATGCATGTATAAATGTTCAGAGGCTAAGCCCACCATAAAAGGAATAGAGAAAAAAGGTGCCTGTGGATAGGTAGGAAACAACTAGGGAAGACACCATGGCCAGACACCTGAAGTCTCTCCTTTGTCACTCACCAGTTTACAGAGTCACTGTCTTTCCAAGGAGACCCCAAACAACAGTTTCTCATACCAGGGACTGCTTTATTTTGTCAGGGCCAACTCATGCAGCTCCCTCTACCACTTGCCTGAGTGAGTCTTCCAGCCTCTGTCTCTCTTCCTGGGTGCACACTATTTATTGCAGCCTTGGGTACAGGTTTAACAGTCACATGGTTCTCACTAGACTCCACATAGTGGTTCCTCATTCCACACTGAGTGAAGGATGCCCAGGGGTCACCTCCTTATAGAGGTTGTCATTGCTAAGGGATACCTGGATGGACCAGCTTCTGAAACCTAATAAACACTGGCAAGAGAGTTGGTTTCTCTAGCCCCTGCCAACAGCCTCTCCACTCCCCAGCACCCTCTTCTTGCTAACTTTCCAGACAGCGCAAATCCAAATACACTTTCTGCTTTCACCACCCAGAACACAGGAGAAGGCAATTTCTTATCCATGTGTTCCAGACCCTGGGGAGCCTGTGGTCTTGTGTTCCTCACCTCGCTCCATAGAGAACTCTGAAGGAGATATACAGAGGCTACCAAGGTGGTCTGGTCTCCCAGGAACAGCCAGGTCCCTTCTCCCCACCCCTTCTGGACCTTCACTCCTTATCTGGCCTGTGACTTCCATTTGTTCAAAAGACTCTTGGCCCAAATCTCCATGTTCCTTCTCCTACCTCCTTTCAAGGCCACTTCATGCTATTGTGGAGCTCAAACAGCCCACACCCGGCACATCACCAGGGAAGAGTCTTCCTGTCCAGCAACCCTTGCCCACCACCTCATCTGGGTTCCTTCCTGTCTAGTTGCTCTCCTTCCCTGATCCTGGTGAGAAGAGTTTTGTGAGATTTGGGACTCCAACTATGTCCTCTCTCACTTGAAGGGTGTCACTTCCACCCATTCCCTTCACCCATGAGCAGACAGTACCAGGAACCAAGTCCACACTAAGAACACACTCAGGTTAGAGACTGGCCACCCTCCCGCAGTCCCCAGTCTTGGCTTTGGACTTCCCTGTACTGAGCACAGAAGGAACCCTAACTCTGGTCTACACTGGACTGAACTTGTTCCCTCACCATGACTTCAAGGTTGGCTTTTTAGCCTGCTGCCCAGTGTGGGCTGTGAGACACATGTCTTGGGCCTTTGGGAATCCCTTTCTAGTCATCCTAGGTCTCCAGAATTCACAAATTCAGAATCTCAATGGCCAAAAAGGGCTCCCTGGCCTGAGTCCTGAAATGTGGGTCTCAATGTCACCATGCCCCTTTAGTATCAGTTGCCTTAGCAATACTTACTTCTCTCTCTCTCTCTCTCTCTCTCTCTCTCTCTCTCTCTCTCTCTCTCCCTCTCTCTGTCCCTCTCTCTGTCTCTCTCTCTGTGTGTGCATGTGTGTGTACACACAGTTGCGTGCCTCTCTCTTCTCTCCTTTCCTTTCCTTTTCTTTCTCTTCCTCATCTTAGGCCTTGCTCTAGAGCCCAGACAGAACTTGAATTAATGATCTTCCTGAGTGCAGGAATTACAATGTACCACCACACCTGGCTTTCTTCCTTAAAAAAAAAAAAATCTTATGAAGATGAAGTAGAATCAAAATTCCAGCCCAAGATGCAGTCTACGCAAGGAAGAAACTGGCCTAGCAAGTATAGGTGGAGTGCAGAATCTGTTTGGTAGAATGGAAACCGCTTTGTCTTTGATGAAATTCCAGGGGGTGCCCAGTCTTCCCTCTGTGCACCCTACATTCCCTCTGTGCACTCTATAGTCCCTCTGTGCACCCTACAGTCCCTCTATGCACCCTACAGTCCCTCTATGCACCCTACAGTCCCTCTGTGCACCCTACAGTCCCTCTGTGCACCCTACATTCCCTCCAATCAGCCCTTCTTGCTAAAGCCACCACCTGCCCCAACCCATTTCTACTCTGCAGCTGAGGAGAGTCTTCAGAATCTCTTCATTTCTGCCATGACCAGTATGGTTAGAGCGATGAAAGCACCCTCAATGGCAGTTAAACCCAAGCTCCTACTAGCCCAGACGACTTTTTGTGGGATAAGGAGAAAGTGCCCCCTTGTCTGGAAGGATGCAGTCGCAGCGGGAACAGCCCTTGATAAGCAGCTGTAACCTATTCCACTACCACCCACCCCAGGCAGGTACCTTTTTACAGGCTATACCTTGATCAAAACCCCAGCCACCCTCCAGCCTCCACCTCCCACATCACTGGGATTACAAGCACTTGTGACCACTACAGGACTTAGGAAACAAACAAACAAACAAAACCAAAAAAAAACCATAGGTGCTGAGATTTGAACTCAGTCCTCATGCTTAGACAGGTTATCTTATCCTGTGGCCTCCTCCTCTACTCTCTCCCCACTGCCCCTGGGACCTGTCCTAGGTTCAAGGGTCACGTTTCAGGAAGGGCCCCCTGGGGGAACTTTCCCAGCTCTTCACTGGGCCACATGAGCTGCACTCACAGAGCAGTCTTGGAGATGAGCAGGGCTGCACAGACCACATCCAGCCGATCAGCAGAAGGGCCAGCTCTGGGTGATAAAACCACAGCAGCCCCAGATCTCAGCCAGGTCTGGATGACCGGTCACTGAAAACAGCTGCAGTGCAGCTGGACGGTTCTGGCCTCCCCTGTCCTCGCCATGTCTGACCTCCACATGGCTCTGTGGATCACACTGGCCCTCACGCCAGCAGTCTGTCATCGGCATCTCCTTTCACTCTCTCATCGCCCTCCCGTTCACACTCTGAGTGGCCAGGGCCTTGCCAAGACAGAGTGGGCTCTTCCCACCTCTGTTGGCAGATGTGATAGAGGTGCCAAGCCCATCCGGACTGAGCCTCAGACCCCTGGAGGCTTTCCTCACATATGGCCCTGGTGGCCACCCTGATCATCTGTGGTTAAAGACTTCCTTCCAGCAGGAGCAGGTCTCAGAGCTCCTAGAGACCTAGGCTTCTGGCTTAAGGAAGTAAGCTGTGTCCCCCTCCTCCCTCCACTGTCAGGCCAATGTTCCCCACCCCCACTGTCAGGACAATCTTTCTGCATGCCTCAGGGGCCTTTTTTCTCAGTCTTCCTTCACAGAGGGAAGCCATGCTGATTGCATAGCCTCTTTTATCCTGAGTTCAGTTCCTCAGGTTTTGCTTTAAAAGGTGTTAGACTGGGAACACAGAGAGCAACACGCAGAGGGCGGGCATGCTAAGCAGTGGAGCGCTTGTCTAGCAGCACACACAAGGTTCCAGCTTAACCCTGCAAGGAAGCCACACACTTAGGAAAGCTTTTCTGCATAGGAGCCAGGCTGGAGTCCTGTTAAATGAGAAGATCGCAAGTGACCGGGCACATCTGTAGGCTAGCGTCACCACTAATTACCATTAGCACTGTTGCCTTCAGCATCCTGACCACTGTGATTATTGCCACCATCACTACTGTCTTCCTAACTGTTAGGTCTCCAGCAGCGCATACATCCTGAAATGAGCTCCTATCATTGTTATTGTAAACCAATAAATGTCACCTTTCTCATCACCACTGCCTTATTTATCACTGTCACCATTGTTTCTACCATGATCATGACTGCTATCATTGGTAGTCATTACCATTGCTACCGAAACCATCTGTATCATTGCTACCAGTCCCTCTATCCCCACTGCGCTTACCATCACCACCTCAGAAGTTATTATTACTGCTGTTATTGTATAACCTCTACTACAATCATTGTTACCTCCATCAACCTCCATCCACACCATTAGTGTTACCATGAACAGGCAACATCTCCTTCTTTACATGACATCCTAATTACCAGCCAACACCATCTTGGGTACCATTGTTTACTGCCATCACCACTACTATCATCAGTACCATTACTAATATCTGTATCTCCTACCATCCGTCTTCATCAGTTCCCCTGACTGCTACCTAGCTGCATTGAAAGTTAGCTACTTTCTTTGGTTACTTTCTCTGTACTAGTCTGAGATTCAGATCAGTTCTGAAGGTCTTTACTAAGCACACACAATAGGTTATTGAGTTGAATGGGTTGTTTTGCGCAAAACAAACAACTCCAAGACTAAACAATTCAAGAACTATCACCGAGTAGTTCTTAAGTCAGCTGGGCAGGTTCTGATCTGGGTTGGCTCAGTTCATTTGCACAGGGTTTAGTCCTATGTCTACAGTCAGCTGACAGGGCTGGCAACAACTGAGAGGGGAAAAAAAAGCTATCCTCACTCTTGTCTGATGGGGCACCCCGGGTTTCCTTCCTGAAGTCACCGTATCATGTCCTACAAGAGGCTAGCTAACTCAAGCTCATACACATAAGGTGTCAGGATTCTAAGCTTAGCAAAAGGGCAGAGAAGTCCTCTTCTAGCATTTCCCGGCACCAGGTTTGCTAATGTCCATTGTCTCAAATGAATCACACAGTCAACACGTATTCAAGAGCCAGGGAAGACCTCACCCCTGATGGATGAGATGCTTACACGAAATGCCCTCCTTCCCTCCCTGTGTACTAGGCCAGGCACAGCTTGTTTCCTCCAACTTATCCTGAGATGCCCTGCCTGACTGACAGATGCTCAGCCATGTTTCTTAGCAGGAAGTCACACCCAGACCAATGACATACCGTTGGGTATTTTTTCCAATCCTCATTTGCCATACTGCAGCTTTGTCTGCACTGGCAGATCTGGGCTTCCACCTTTGAAATGAAGCTCTCCCACTGAGGCCTTCCTCTGCTCTGTATTCTAGGTAAACCAACAGATTAACCATTTAAAAAAATATTCACCATTAAGGCTGTGTTGATAGAAAGACAATGGCATCAGGGAGCTAAGTAGCTGTGTCTCTACTGCAAGGGGGAGGCATAGAGTGACTAAGATAGTTTATCTTGTTATTGAGAGCTAGGCTTGTGGAATATTTACTCTCCAAGAGTTATGAAGGATCAGGGCCCAAGACTTAGCCCCTATTGTGCTTAATATCTATCTATCTATCTATCTATCTATCTATCTATCTATCTATCTATCT
>LOEQ01002795.1:347923-363963 GCA_001685075.1 Bramus lutescens
ATCTATCTATCTATCTATCTATCTATCTATCTATCTATCTATCTTTTTTCTCATTAGTGCTCAGAGGCAGGTCCAAAAATTCCCAAGTGTACTAGGGGTTATTTATTTATTTGAGATATGGTCTCGTGAATCCCAGGCTATTGTGTTAATAGTCTTAATATGTAAGGACCACTTGCAACTAGTAAATCAAATGCTATCCGCCTACAAAACAGGCAAATTTAAAAGTAAGTCAGCAAGAAATAAATGCTAATAAGTAATTTTGAAATGTGACAAACACCATTTTAAGATTTATTTTAAATTATGTGTATTTGTATACATGGGTACAGTGATCATAGAGACCAAAAATGGTACTCAGTTCTAAACACTGTATTTTTCCAGACAAGGTCTTGTGTAGCCCAGATTGGTCTTGAACTTATTATGCAGCTGAGAATGACTTTGAATTTCTGACCCTCCTACCTCCAGTTCTCGAGTGCAGAGGTTACAAGCCTGTAGTATTAAACTGGGTTTATGTGGACTAGGGATCAAACCCAGGCCTTTGTGCATGCTAAGCAAGCTCTTAAGAGAGCTACATCCCTAGTCCTATGCTAGGCATTCAAACCAGTCCTAGCGCTTGGGTTCTGCCTCTCTCTCTGAGTTGGCTGGCATGAGACAACCAACAAACCATGGTCCTCAGTTGCCAGGGTTTTGACTTTCCCATGAGGCTCAGGCTAGGACTGG
The DNA here is from genome assembly GCA_001685075.1 of Bramus lutescens. Classification (NCBI taxonomy): domain Eukaryota; kingdom Metazoa; phylum Chordata; class Mammalia; order Rodentia; family Cricetidae; genus Bramus; species Bramus lutescens. The sequence continues at coordinate 348,641 of LOEQ01002795.1, forward strand.
AAATGTGTGACTTGGTAGCTAGCTCTACAGGTAATTCAGGCCAGTTGTGACACTGTCAGCTGGAGAAGGACACTTGTCCCCTCTCCTGTCTTCTAGGCTCCTTTTTTTGTGCATCCTACCAGCCCCCACTGTTGCATCGCAGCGGCTCATCCCCACTACTTCCCGGAGCCAACTCCCACCAGAGGCCACTGTCTCCCACTGTCTCCACTCAGTCAGAGGAAGTTACAGCACCCCGTGTGCTCATAAAAGTGAAAACCAGAATTTCACCTTGATTGAGAGCTAGAAAAATGCCTGTGAGCAATCTCACAAAGGGGTTTTCACCAGGAAAAACATACTTCTCTTTGGAAAAAAGTAAAGAGACTTTGCTGATACAAGGCAGGCCACAGGCCCCTCATCAGGCATTTGGTCTTAGCCTGTAGGTGAAGATCTGTGTTGGGCCCATGCCTATCACCCCAGTAACAACTTCCGTGCCTTTAAACTTACTTGAGCCCAATTGGGAGTGAAAACATTGCAGGTCACCCATCTCTGGCCACTTTCTCAGGAAAGCTCTTGTGGCTCAAAATTTCTCTAGTTGGTTCCTTCCTGCTCCTACCTGTCCATTCCTAGTGAGCACCATGTGACGTCTCAACTATAACCCAATAAATAAGGAACTCATCACCCTGTATTCTCCGAAGCTTGTCAGGGCTCCACTCCACACTCCAGAGAAGTTTTTAGTCCTCCTTCCCAGAAGCTACAGGATCCTTAACATCTTACAGAGGCATGGCTGTCCCCAGGGGAAGGCAAAGATCCCATCTCCCCATGTTTCCACAGACTCTGTCTTTGGGATATTGAAACTCTTCCTGGGGAACCCCAAAAGTCTCCTCTCATAGCTCACTGAAATCATCTCAGACAAGAGAATGACACTGACCTGTCCCCTGAATCCAGCCCACCAGCTAGAACTACCATAGGCTTTCTCTTTGCAGGAGCAAGCAGAATCTTCTGAGTCCTACCTGCTCCAAATATCGTCCTCATCCCCCCCCCAAAAAGAAAACAAACCCACAGAACAGGAGCCATGACTGGACAAAAGCACCTTGGAGACTCTCTCACACGGTTTCAGCTGGAAAGTTTCCCAGGGCTGGGAGTACAAAAAAGAGAGTTTTAGCTGAATCTAAACAAGGATTCTTCCTGGGACAGAGACTCGGAGGTTGGGTTCTTGGTAGAGTGCAGTGTAGACCTGAGCGGGTGGGATAAGGAGAGAGTGAGAATAGAAGGGAAGGGCCAGACATGTGTGTGGGTGGAGGACTTCTGTCTCCATCTGGATAGGTGTCTCCCCTCCTCCAGACTACATTTTCCTCAGAAATGTCTTCTCTTGAGCAGGGAAGGGTGTGGAGGGGTTCGAGAGTCTGAGAAATGCTTGGGCAGACAGTGTCAAAGTGGGTCTGACCCACTGCAATCCTTGAAGGACCCCTTCGGAAGAGGTGGGGACATTGTACCCAATCCTTTCCTCCAGGGCCAAATGACAAGCCCAGCAGAGATAGAAAACTGAGGAGAGTGTGCCCCCAACTGGTCGGTGGGGACAAGACCAACTAGCAGGCCCCAGGGCCTGTCTAGGGAACCTTAGGGGCATGCAGACCAGACATTCGTCTTCCTGAATCTGCGGGAGTTCTGCAATGGCCCCTGCTGTATGGCGCCCTATCAAAGTGCCTCCGCTCTGTTGCCTGACAGCCCCTGTGGTCAGAAGACCCAGGGCCGGAGAATCTCAGGATGCACTGTCCGCAGGTCTCTGGGGTGTCTCCTCTCCCTGCCATTTGTCCGACCAACATTCCCAAAGGTGGCTGGGGAAAGAGGGAAAAAGAAGCCAGCATTTCAGTGGGGAGGAGCTTAGAAAGCTCTAGCGGACCTATGAAAGGGATCCCAGGGAAGATGGCACCAGGGCACAATGTAGGGAGGTCCCAATCCAGCTGTCTCTGAATGTGAGCTGAGACTCAGGTCTTTGCAGCCCAGGTAGAATGGATGGTCTCACATTGGGGAGACTGGAAGGGGCTCCTGGCTCTGAAATTTGTTCTCTCCTGCCTGCATTCCATTCTCACTTACAACATAAATTACATCTTTTAAAAAGAGGTTTTACCACCCAGGCATGGTGGAACATACCTGCTATCCCAGCACTCAGAAGGCAGATGTGGTAGGATCACTCACTCCAAGTTTAGGGTTAGCCTGGCCTACCTGTAGAGTTAGAACTACAAGCAAATAATTTTTCTTTCTCAAAACAGAACAAAACCCCAAACTTTCTTAATATACAATACCACTCCTGTCACTTTTCCTTCTCACCTGAGTGTGCGCTGTGTCTGCTGAAACCTCTAGGCAGAAGGATGTGCCGAGCCAACAACCATGCAGAGAACAGAACAGTCTGCATCGCTGGAGCCCCCAGTCTCATGGCTCCTGTCCGACAAGCCTGTGTTTCTGAGAAATCGGTGAGGTCCTCCTCCCAGGAAAGAGGCCCGAAGCCGACAAATACACAGAGTACAGCCGAAATCATAAACACATTTTATTTCTAAATAATTTTAAGACCACTGGCATTGTAACAAATTGGAATATATTTCCAGAATCGACTCAAAGAGATTTTTTTTACAGCAACATATGAAAAATGTCATTTAAATATCCACACACAGCTGCTGCGCATGCTGGGCTCTCAGGGAAACACTTTCATTCCTTTCATCAGAGCCCTTGATTAATGTTCCACTTTTCTTTAACACTTTTTCCATAGCTCTTTTTTTTAATCAAAGTCTCTACTATTATCTGAAAGAAAATTAAACCAATAAGATTTAATGTCTGCTATGTTCTACAGTCACAGCAAAAGTATACCACACACAAATACACACGGGGATGGGGAGAGAGAGAGAGAAACAGCAAGGGTCCCCAGGAGCAACAAAATGGAGCGGTCCCTTGAAGGTGTATTTTAGACAGGGAGGGACTGGAGTAGCCTGGGCAAAGGTTCTCAGAGAGCAGAGGCACTAGAGAGACCAAGAACACCAGCCCAGCAATGCTCAGATGCCACCTGTGGCAAGGCCTACTGGCATGGCTGGGATTTTCTGAATGGAGCTCAGAGAGAAGCAGCTCTGGGGCAGTGGAATGGGAAAGAGAGAGTGTGGAGGAGGGAGCAGAGTGCAGAAACGGTGCCAGGGGAAAGGCGTAGCAGATGGAGCAGGGAAATCACAGTGTGTCTGGCACAGCAGCTGATGCCGTGATTTAAAGGTCAACTGAGTGGAAAAGGAGGGTGGGGGAGGGATGACTTTGTCTGTGCAGGGTAGCACTTAACTCCTCCCATCCCAGTGCAGTCTGGCTTGGCCTGATGAGCCCTAGAAGACACTTGCTCTTCCGCTTCCCCATCCTAGCGGGGTTCCCTGTCCCCCAGCACCCAATGCTGCAGGTGGTGGATCCAACTCTGCATCCTTCTGTCCTCATTAGTGGAGAAGTGGCACACAACCTCTCTAAGTCTTGGCTTCTTCCCCTATGACATGGGGGTAGGGATCCCTCATCTGCCCGGACAGTGAAACTAAATCATGAAGGGGGGGATGACAAAAATCACCTTAAAAGTCTTCAAATTTTCAGAACTTCCTAAAGAAGATGGCTTGAATTTGTGAGGAAAAACTAAATAAAAGTAGTCCCTTTGTTCTGAGAAAACCTCCTTGGGAAAATATAAGCTAGGAGACATTTCCTTGGGTGTCTTGAGGGCCCTTCTGTCCTTGGGGACAGCTGGCTACTCTCATATTCCAACTGGACTTTACAAACTGCTTTACTTTCCATGGCGCTCTCTCTCTCTCTCTCTCTCTCTCTCTCTCTCCATCTCTCCCTCCTTCCCTCTTTTCCTCCCTTTCTCCCTCCCTTTCTGGACTAAGTGGCTTCTGAGGAGGAATGTGACTCTCTCCACATGGACTTGGACTGCCTTGAGTCTGTAAATTATGGGAGCTCTTGGGGAAGTGTGGGATTCTGTGCGGGAATAGTGGTTGGTAGAGGGCTGAAGAGGAAGTCCAAGGGTTTTAGCTCTGACTTGGAGATGCTGTGTGAAGCAGAGTTGATAGACAGGCCCATGGACCACTGAAGGGCCCAAAGCCTAAACGGAATCCATGTAGACCTGTTCTCTGCACAAGCCTTGAGACAACTCCATGCTTTTGGGTGTCTGTGGTAAGGTAGGACATCATTTTATGGAAGGCTGGAGGCCATGTCTTGGGGGTTAGACCCAAAAAGGCCTGGTGGATAGCCAGAACTCAATGTTCTTATGACTTGAGTGCCTTTGGAATGTATTGGAGGGAGACTGACTGTTGATGGAGAGAATACAGGGTTCTCAGGTCCTCCCCCACCCAGGCTGACATTGCTAGGCAGAAGACTTGAGGAAGTAACTATGTGCCCATCCAAAGCATGGGGAGTTGCCCTTCCCTCTATCTTCCTGTCACAATGAAGGCCTCATCTCCTTCATCTCAGAGTAGATTACCATTGGGATAGGTCATTATGTTAGATGTCAGGAGAAAACCCAACCCTGTAGCAGGAGAAGATGACATTTCTTGCTCCCCACAGCTCTGATTTGTCTTGGTCTGTGGTCCTTCCTCCCTAGAGCCTTAGTGAAGAGGAGGTCATCTCAGTGAAGCCCTGAACTCAGAAATCTGTTCACCAGGGCCAGGCAAGCCAGAGTGAAAATGTTTAGGAAGAGATGCCCAACAAGGTCCCTGCAGAGAGAGAGAGGGTGGTAGGCTTTGACCTTGACCATTGCCTTATGCCTGGTGAGCCATACAAGAAAATTCAGAGAAGCCTTTGATAGTAATAGGATTAACAAGAACGGACACTGGTCTCATCCACTGAAAAGAAGCCCTGAAGATTACAGCACAGCTTTGCAGTGACCACCAGGGGGCTCAAAGGGACCCGGGAAGACCTGCCTTTGGAGGATGATCTGCAGTGCCTGCTTGGCTTGGCCTGTAGCACCAGAGCCGATGACAGTTAAGAACCTGCAATCAAGTAGCAGGTGAATGACGGAGGCTGGAAGAGTTTTCTTTCAAAGAGGGAATTTCTCAATCACAAAATTCCATCGTGGGCCCACCCAGTCTTGGGGTCATGTTTGGCCAGGCAAAACAACATTGTGTTCCCATTACTGACTGTACACACAGCCCTTGCCACCGGCCATCCAGGAGACAGCAAGGCATCCTTGACCATGAAAGACAGACACAAGTTTTATTCATAGTCTCCAGTGAGCCAAATGTAGCTGTTGGCAGGGTCTTCCAGATAATTAACAAGCCAGCTCACATTATCCTAAAACAACCAAAGAATTGAAGGAATAAAATCATTAGGTCCAGGGCAACAGGGACTGTGACTTGTATGTCAATGTGTCATAACCCAAAAGGACTTCTGGAAGAAGGGACAACACTTCCTGACCCATTTACACCCCCAAAAGGGTAATGGTACCCTCTGGGGACATGTAGAGAGAAGGGGCCCATCTTGGAAGCTCAGCAGTAGGTAGAGACTTCTTGCAAAGACTGTGAGATGAGAACCTTATGTCCTGCAGTGACCCAGCAAAAGCCAGTCGTCGAAGCCCCAAGTCTATAAGCCACAAATGATGCCCTTCCAGCAGCTCTAACCCATAGCCAGACCTGAGGCCACAAAAGAGCATCAGCCCAGCCTGGGTGTGCGACACCCAGCATGTCTACAAGCATAAACTCTCAGCATTTCCAGTGGCTGCTACTTTGGAGCACAGGGTTCCCTCCCCAGGGAGAGCATCCACCATGTCCCTACAGCAAGTAAGTCTCCTCAACTGCCTGAGGTCCCTAAAGCCTCTCGCATGAAACCCATGGCTTGAATTCCTGCACATGCTCATCAACCTACCAAGAGTCTCTCTGCCCAGAGTGCCCGAAGAACAAGGAATGCAGAAGTGAGCTATTGTCTCTACTGTTTATGGGTCTCACACATTGCAAACAGCCTCATGAGGCCTCAGAGAGCTTTGTGCATCAAAGCCGTGTCCTCAGTCACAGCATGGGCCATGGGTGGGGACAGGTTGAGAAGTAAGGAGTGAACAGTGAGAACCAGGATGTCAGATTGTTTGCACATCAACAAGGAGACACACAGGCTGCACCAGGCTGAGAGCTGAGGTCTTACTTAGTCCCTGGGAATCTGACTGGACTCAAGACAAGACAAGTGAATCAAACTTACAGGGAACAAAGTGGGATTTGCGTGGGGGGGTTGGCACATGTCCCTTATGCGTACATGTGTTCCTGAGGTGGGAAAAATGTCAGGATTATCCCTGTGCTGTTCTGTCCGCATATTAGGAGGTCTGAAGAACTCACCAGAGTTTCAGGTCATATAGAGTGTAAAGGCTTTTTCTTTTCTGCTTATAATCACCCACCTGCAGGAAGAGAAGCTCACTATCCTATGAGTAAATGCCACCTCCCCTCTCCTCAAAAGCATGGGAAAACAGGAGGAAGACAACTGGGGCACTTGGTAAGTGGCTTCACCTCCCCACTTCAGGAGGCTGAGCCCTGAGCCCATGCCCTGCAGGGAGCAAGGGCATTTGGGGTAGCATGAAAAGCAGGCGGTAGAGGCAAGCAGCTGGTTCCGACCCATGGCAGGAAGTCACAACCAAGATTCATCCTGGAAAAATGCAACTAATGTCGCCCAGCTGGTCCAGCTAATCAGAAACAGGCCCAGAGGTGGCAGCAGGGACAGGCCTCGAGGGCAGGGCCCACATCGAGGTGATAATGGGCAGCAAGCTCTTAGGTCCTCTCCCCCAGCCACCGGGCTGCCGTTTGGAGATGGAGGTGGTTGTTTGCAATCTAAGACAGCTTCTCCTCCTTTCTTAGAGAGAATGCATCGCCCATCAGTGCTAACAGCTTCCAGCAGGGCTAGAGCCTCACCAGGGGTAGCCAGGAGTGACAAGTCACTGGTATTTCTGCAATCCCCCTGTAGGTGACTGCTGCCTGCAGTCTCTGACCTTATCTCCAGCCTTCTAGCACAGCTAACTACTGGAAGTTCTGGGCAAAGCCCCCTCAGCCCTCTATGGTTCCTCTTACCAGGCCCCTCATCACCAGGATATATGTGTCTCCCGGAGAGAGGCACGGTAGGTACAGATTCTGAGCTGGGTAATAGGGAGAAAGGTGAACGCATAGTTGAGCTTAGCTCAGATGTCCTGAGCCAGTTCTCACTGCTGTCTGCCTGCCAAGCACTGAGTGGTAAGGTAACTTTGTACCCTCCGCTCAGATGAATCCCTCATTTGCTGAAATAAGCGAATTTATTTATTATTATTTATGGATCTTTGTGGTGACAAGAGCATGTTTCAGCTTGGAACAGGACTCTCCTGGTGGTCCGAAGGACACAGATTACCTTCCCAAATTCCCAAGGAGCCCAGGACACCCTGGTGGTTTCCACTGCACAGCTTCCTTCCTATTCCTAAGCTTTCCTCTGCCATCTGCCACGTCTGACTCCTAAGATTTGTTTAAAATTTACCATTGGTGTGTGTGTTCATGAGCACGTGTGCACACTTGTGTGTGTGTGTGTGTGTGTGTGTGTGTGATATGTGGACATGACCACCACAGTACAAATCAAACTTGGGTTGGCAGACTTATGCAGAGAGCTCCTTTAGGGGCCTCAGCCCTCTTTCCAGTGCCCTGACTCTCTTTAGATGGCCTGGTCCTTCCCCAGGCAGAGCAGGAAAAGCCTTCTGACAGGAGAAGAGCAAAGACTCACAGCTTGCAGGATGTCCTCTCTGAAGATCCTTGTAGTCAAGGAGGCCTCCTTATCTTCAGTCTCTCTGTTTCAGGCCTCTCCTGGCTCCTTGGAGGGACTTGAAGGGTCACTTGACCTTATAGCATCTGTACCGGGAGCTCTCCAATCATTCCACCTTTAAAGGCTTCCAGAAGTTGCTCTGGGCTGCTCTAAGGAAGCAGGAGAGTTTTTCTGCTAGGGGATTGGCCAGCAGTGGATTTCTAGAATCTTCTAGAAGTCCAGCTCCAGGTTCTGGGTCTCACAGCTTGAAGATCACAGCTCACATTGGGCTCCAGCTAGGTCAGTGCCAGACTGCCCTACAGACCCCTCCCTAGAGGGCTTGTCATAAACTCAAGGACTGCCACTCATTTACATGATCCACCCTTCACCTCCTCCCTGAGCCCAGCACTGCCTCATCACCTCATATTTTGCCCTTTCTTCACTTCATCTCAGACAAATCTGCTGCCCCAGACCACAGGTCCCAGCTGATATTTTGGAGCAATGTCAGAGACANCGCCTAAGTATAAGCATCCCATTCTTCTGCTCATCTCAGGTTACCTATGGAATGCATTTGGAGCACTCTGGTGAGAAGAATCACTCTTTCCCTGCTCAAATACCCAATCCAGGTGACCTTAAACAGACTCAAACTCTGAGCCTTGACGTAGGTGAGACATAGGAGTAGATGGTGCGTGTGAGGTTGGCACCCAGCAGCCCTTGTAACTCAGAGATGGACAGGTCTGGGATGCGGGGTACAGGCTGGGAGACAGAATAGGTGGCGATGAAGAGATGAGGCTTGGGCTAAGGGATGGAAGGGTAAGGGGGAATCTAGGGAATGTCAGTTGTGGGGGGTCAGGGAATCAGGATTCTGAGAGCCACGTGGCCAATGTTGGAGGTTGGGAGCTTAAGTCTTGGAGGTTTCCTAGCTGCCTGAGTAGTTGCCATGGAATTTCCCAACCTAATAAAGAATAATTTAAATAGACCACAACTTGCCTGATGTTGACTGTGTAAATAATCCAAGCCCCGGTCCCCTTTGTTCCACAGGCTATTTGTGTCAGGAAAAAGAGAGGGGGAGATTCCAACAGAAGCCACTATCCCAGATAGTAAGACATGGGGACTCTCTGTTCTCATCTGTCGGGCCCCCGGGGAACAGAGTTTGAGGTCTGGGGCAGGGTGTGGGGGTGGGAGCCGGGGAGGGAGGCAGAACAGAGACTTGGTTTTGCAGCCAAGTCTTCCGTCTGTCTGTAAGTATACATATGCAGACATGTGATCCCCACACCACTTCACACGTGTTCATGCATGGTGTGCATGTGTGAATTTCCCCCTGCACCAGTTCATGGGAGTCTGAACACAGATTTGCACAGTCTCATGCAGGCTGACTGGGTGCAAACAGGTAAACGTGAATCCCAGGGACAGCTGAAATACCATACCAGTTCCTCCCAAGACAGGGCTCAGACACTTCTTTCTGCTTCATTCTGCCACAGTTTCTCTGTGATCTAGGGTCACCATCACTTCTACAGCTCATGACAGGATCCTGCTGGGCTGATGGAAGGATGGCATTGGCAAAATTAAGTCACCTCCAATGAGGGTTACTGGTAGAGAAACAACATGGAGACCAAATGCAGAGTCCTCCAAATACTACTGTGGGCTGCTGACCAGCTGTCTCCACCAGCCCTCCCATGAGTTCCCAGATGCATCTCACCCAGCCATGCTGAGAGTCCACAGAAAAGGAAAAGGCACAGGCTTCTCCTGAGCTCGGGGACCCCAGCAGAGGGGGGTCAAGGAAGGAAAGGAGAAAAGAGGAGGATAAGGAAGAGAAGGAGGCATTAGTGGAGGAAGGAAAAGGAGAGAAGCGGTGAGAGGAGGACCCCCCTGAGGCTTAGGCTTGGGGTCCCGTTCCAGACAGGCTAGTATCAGATCTCTTCGGTCTCTGCTCCTGAGTACACACTTCTGTCTAAGTCAGGGTTTCTTTTCTTGCTGAGAAGAGACACCATGGCCATGGCATTTACTTGAGGTGGCAGCTTACAGTTTCAGAGGTTCAGTCCACTATCATCATGGGGAGCATGGCGGCATGTAGGCAGACATGGTGGATGCTGGAGCTAGGAGAGCTACATCTCGCAGGCAACAGGAAGTTGACTGACAGCCACACTGAGGGAAGCTAGAGAAAAAGAAACCTCAACACTCGCCCCACAGTGACACATGTCCTCCCACAAGGCTACACTTCCTAATAGTGCCACTCCCTTTGGGGCCATTTTCTTTCAAACCACCACACCCTCACCACACACACACACACACACACACATACACACACACACACACACACTACTTAAATAATATATCACACAGAGCAGAAGAGAATAAAGCCTTGTTGGGTCAAGGGCCGGGGCGTGACCCCACCTATTCCCAGCTTAGGAATCACTGATTCAGTCCTCCTTCCTCCTGTTCCCCGAATTCTGGCTGGACCCTTCCAGGTTCCATAAACCACGTTCCTTGTAGTTCACACTCCTCATGCTCCTGGCTTTGTTTGAGGAGCTAGAATGGGACAAGACTGGTCATTTCTGTCTTTGTGAGTTCCCAATAAATTCTCAAGAAATCAGAGGCAGGCACTGGCTGCAGACCAAGCCCAGGACATGGCAACTCATTGGGGTGGGGGGAGCGGGTAAGAGGGAGGCTTGAGGTCAGAGGCCCTGCCCAAGAAAGTCACAGTGCAATTTCATGCTAAGATTAAAAGACAACGCCCTGCTCAGATAGCCCAAGCTGGACCACCCCTTCTGGCTGTCTTGTTTCTAGAAAGGCCTAGCTCACTTCCCTGATCTGCCTACCAGGCAGAGGCTCTCAGGATAAAAAGGCGGGACGCCCCTGGTGTCCCATCGAGGGCAAGCTGTGAGCTTGAGACTGAGGGCTGCCACAGATGGTGTACATCTCCTAAGCTGCCTGGGAGATGGACGGGAAGTGGGGCTGTCCACACGCCCAGAACCTCCGGGCTGTCACCAGGTCCCCTTGATCCTCCTTCCAAGAAGAAAGAGGGGGGAAATGGGTCTTTCCGGGCCCTAATCCTCTCCACATGGGTTGGGCATCACCGAGCAGCCAGGCTTGCTGCAGGCACATGGCCACAGGAGCACCAATGCCCCCATGTCCAGAGGACTCTGACCTCAGGGACCTGCAGGTACATGACAGCATAATCCTCTGCCTTCCCCGCATCCTTGCTTAGCCTCTGTGCCCACCCACTATGCCAAAGCTGCATCTTCCTGGGCCTCTTGTATACTCAGGGAAACTGACAAACATCTGAGTAAAAGGAGCCAGGGGAGAAGTGGTTCATTTGAGCAGAAGCAGCTGTCTGAACCTGAGGCCCTCTGAAGGGCTCCCAGGAAGGCAGCCTGAGGTGTGGGGCCCAGCTCTCACAAACACAGAGGGCAAACCCTGAGAGGCTTGTCACATCACCACAACCCTGATTGCTCAGAGGGCCACTGTTCATCATTAAGTGACCTCTGGGTGACAGTTGGCCAGGGCAAGTGAAAACAAAAACATGAGTCAGTAGCTACTTCAAGATGGAGGGCTCTTCTGATGCTGAGTTAGGGAGCCATGGGGAGGAAGATTTGGGAATGGGGATCCATCCACCTCTATGCCATTCCCCAAGTCCCCCTGCCAGGACCCTATGAAAGGCAAACTCTCAAGGTCAGTACTTTTCTTGCCATAGCCAGGCGGACCTTCAGTCATCTCTCCAGAGTGTTGCCCTGAGACACAGCTCCTGTTGTTGACTAGGGACACATGGGACCACCACAGGCACCACTACCTTCCCAAGGACACAGAGCTGGGATGACAAACAGACTCTTGACAGTAAATACCACCCCCTGTGTCCATAACTGCAGCCCCCGCAGCCTTGGTGTGAGAGAACTCTAGTTCATTCAGATTGTGGACACCAGGCTAGCTTGCCCTCTCCAGCCTGGATCACACAGCCTGGATCCTTGCATGCATAGAAACTGCCAGGAGCTGAAAGGCCAGAAGGGCCTGGCCCCTCTTTGATCTTGGCCATCAAAGGCCAGGAAATGCAATCAGTTCTAAGGAGCACTTGCTGCCTAAATGTCCTTTTAGGGCACAGGGCCTAGACCCCTCCCTGCCTTCTTGGGCTGGGTCAGGTCCTTGCAGGCCAGCCAAGGGCCTTGGGCAGGGGGCTGGAGAGCCCACCCTGATTCTTAACCTACTGGATGGAAAGTATTTTAATGAGTGCTAAGTGCTGACACAGCACCTTCTGTCTGCACCCCCACCCAGGCTCTGTGTTCCCCTCCAACCCCACCCCCGACTCCCCCTGTGACTTTTATTGTCCCAGACATTTGCGTGAAAACAGAAACGTTGTGCTCTGGGACCCATCTGCTCCTGCTTATTTCTCACTTGAAGCTACAATTCTTGGTCACACATGCCCCCTTCCTACCCCCCACCCTGTTTCTCAGACAGAGTGCCCCTAGAGTCTTGCAAGTTCTCTGGTACTGACTAGGGTGGCCCCAACAGAGCCACCTGTGATGCCCACACCTTCTCTCCCAGGCTGCACCAGCTGAGACTAGGAACCTTTGGAAATCTGGAGCACTGGACCCTTCTGGCCCCAGAGAAACAGAACACCTCTACCTCCAAGCCCAAGAAGAATTCCAGGAATCAGGGAGAGTCTTGTGGATACCATCACATCTTGTATGAAAATGCTTGAGTCCAGGATCACCCTTCCTTGAAGACCTTGGCCTTGGGTTGTGTCCTCCACTGTATCCCAGGTTCATCTTATGTTGCTCAAGGGAATTAAACAGCATAATACACAAATGATAATGTTACTAAATAATGAATGAATGAATCAGTGAAGATAAGTTAACTTCTCATGGTGTACCCTATACAGTCCACTCGAAGAGTGAGGCTCAAGAAAGCTCCTCCGTCAGCTCACAGCCTGTCTTTCTCCCTGCCAGCCACACCATGTGCCGTGTCTCCAGGCTCACCTTCTCTTCCTTCCCACCCTCTGAGCCCTGCCATCTCCAAGGTGATGTGAATTCAGTTCTGAGACCGAGCTGCTCCTCTCCTCATCTTTGAGCTAAGGCAACCAAAGCCCAGTAGTCGCTGTGTTTGCAGCCAGCTCTCCCAGGTCCCAGGATTCCATTCCAGCCCTAACCCCCTACTTGTCTAGGACTTGAGTGCCTCTTCTGGCTTGGATCCAGGGCATTGCAGATATTTGTTTCCCAAGCTGCCTGATGTCTGGTGCCCTCAGATCTAAGTGAGCAAATCTGGAGCCAAATGGGCAGATCAGTTCGGACCCCTGCACTGCCCCTGGATCACATCGCCAAGATTTCTGGTTCCCTGTCTTCCAGCTTCTTCCTCAGCTGTGCCAGGGTTAACTAGAAGTTGAGACTTTTTTATTATCCACAGGAACAGGTACAACAAAACAGGCATGGTACCACATACTACTGGACTGCAGAGGAGAGCCAGGGGTCCCTAACAATCTCCCAGTGTTTCAGCATCTCCTCCACCTACTTTATCTGGCTCTGTTGTCTCCCCATCTGCCATTACAAATCTAAGACAATTACAGAGAGACTCTCAGCCCCTTATTGACTAGAGTAGAACAGAGGGAGACCTCAAGGCCAGGTGTTCATCCATAAAGGGGGACCCAGAAGCTACCAAGAGCAGAGGAGTAACTCCTGGGGCCTTCCTGGAAGAGGAGACATATGACCCCAAGACATGGAAGAGATGACAGGGACCAAGTGTGTGACATGTGTCTGGCAGGGGCCTGGGAGCTGGTGCACACGATAAAGGCAGGGGAGGGCAGCAGCCCCACAGGAAGCCCCAGCCTGCTGTTGGGTAACTTCCCCTCCTGTTTTCTGGGAACAAGCTATTTGCAGAAGAGGGGGAGGGAGCCCCTTAAAGGCTTCCAGATGGGGGGCCCCCGCCTGAGACTGTCTCCGGGCCGCCATGAAGTCTGTGAATCTGAGCATGCTTTCTAAGAATCCCAGCACATGTCAGCCTGGGAGGCTCAGGGGAGGTCGTCTAAGCCAGTCTCCTGCTCTGTGATCCCACTGTCCTCAAGATTCAGAGGCCATACCCCTCCTGCATTAACAGCTTTATTCTGACAGTGCCTTCGATGACTGCACAGAGGGCTGGGGAGATGGCTCATTGGGTAAAGTGTTGGCCCCACACAAACAAGATCTAAGTTCAATCCCCTGGATCCCTCATAGAAATGCTGTGGCTCATATTCAGAAACCCAGAGCTGGGAAGAGACAGGTGAATCTCTGGGGCTCATTGGCCAGCCAGCCTAGCCTACTCAGGAAATACCAGGGCAATGGGAGATGCTGTCTCAGAGAACAGGGGGACAGCTCCTGAGGAAGGCATCTGAAGTTGGCTTCTGACTTCTGTAACATACACAGTGGTACAGGTGAGGAGTGAGTATGAGAGCTACAGAGGTACAGTCCTGTCCCTCTGAGTCACTGCATTCTCCCAGGTCATTTCATGACACCTCCACATCACCACCACCCTCTTGATCTGGGCTCTTTTGCAGATGGAGGGAAGGCCCTCTCATCTTCCCAAGAAGGAAGATTCATAAGAGAAAACTGAGCAGCCCCAGAGCCTCTGCAGAGAGGCAAAAGAAAGGAATGGTAGCAGTGGAGCGGGGGAGGACTAGGGACAGTAAGGGTAGGCAGGCCCTCCTGCTGAAGATCCTAGCACAAGGACTGGCTTGTTTCTTAATGGCCTTCCCTTTCTTCCAGCCATCCTACGGTGCCCACATTCAGGGACGTCCACCTGCTTGACTCTTCCCCACTGTCCATCCTGACGCCTGTTCTCTCCTGGAACTAAGGTGCTGTGCACTTGCAGCCCCACCCTGGCTTCCTTGGGTTTGCAAGGACAAAGCCCTGGATTGGCTTTCAAAGGCATGGAGCAAAGTCATGGCTGTTAGACTCAGCCCTTCTTGTCCCCATCTGTTTCTGTCCTGTTGGGATGGGGTGGAGAGGAACTTTGCAAGGAAGGCTCTGCCCCTGGTACCAGGCAGCAGCAATAGCAGGTAGTGTTGCCCTCTGGTTCTACGTTGGAGATGGGAGGAGGATTCCCAGGGGCCTGGATACCATAATGGGCTGGCTTGCTTGACAGAGAAGTCTACCCTGGATTGAGGTCTCAGCAAGAGCAGCCACTTCTCCCAAAAGCCTGCCCTGCCCCAGAAGCTGAAACAAGAGCCTCTGCTGGGATGCCATTTCCTATAAGTCCCTGGGAAACACCATGAGGGGCAGGCTGCAGAGCCATGGCAACCTCTTGGGGCCATGTAGTTCCCTGTCCTGGTCATTAACCAGGCTTAGACCTAACTGGAAACATTGAGTTCCAGCCTAGGGCTCCCCTTAGAAGAACAAGGAAACTTAAGAATTGTGGAGGGCCAAGATTTACTCATTGTCTCTGCCCAAGAGCCTGGAGGAGCTATTCTGGCACTCTTGGGTCCTGACCTGATGAAGTGGGACATGAGGGTATGACCCAGTGAGTTCTCATCCTTAGACAGGACCTACCACAGGGAGCCAGAGAATATGTCCCTGAAGCAGGGACCAGGGCTTGGATGTAGCCTTTTAGGCATAGAGTAGCTCGTGCTGGTGTGTCCACAGCAG
>LOEQ01002795.1:363989-379566 GCA_001685075.1 Bramus lutescens
ATATATGTCCAGGCAGGGGTTTGGTCACTACTGACAACAGATCGAAGCAGAAGAAGCCATAGATGGTTCTGGTTTGTGTGACCCTGCTCAAGCCTCCATGTGCCTTGGGGCCGGGGTTCCTGAGTTACAGATACCCTCTGTTCTACCTCTCTTCTTCCTACAGAAGTCCCGTGTGAGCTGAAGTGCCTGGGCTCTTCTCTGTCGCTCCACCTCCCTGAAACCTCCCTATCTTGTAGAGCTCTTCCTTGGTCCTTCCTGTGGGAACCCCCCCCCTGCAGCCTGTCTGGCCTCCTAGTTTGGTCAATCTGTCACAGCACAGCCACCTTCCTCTCAATAGCATCTGGCTGGTACCTGTTTGTGCCTCGCCTTCCTTTGTGCCAGAGACAGGCCTCTGCCCACCCTAGGCCTCAGTTTCCTTTCTCTCCAGTGGGAACCATGGAGAGACTCAGTCCCACTCCAATTCTGAAGTCTGTGCGTGTTAAGGCATGTAATTCGAGGGGCAAATGCATGCAGATGAATATGCAAATGGGCATCTTCAGGATTTATGAGAGACCTCGATTCCAAGGGGAGGGGACAGCCTCGGCCAGGCTGGGCCCACTAAATCCTGGCCCATGTCAGTGCCGTAAAGCACCGTGATGAAGGTGGCCGCCAGAGGAGGCCCCTGATTTATAGCTGCCCGGGCCTCTTCCCCACAGCCGCACAGGCAAGTGTCAAGGGATAGGGATGAGAAAGGATTTATGTTGCCTGCTTTCCCACCCCAGCATCAGGCAGCGAGAGAGTAGGGACGGAAGGTGACTTTGGCCTTCAGAGCCAGCACAAGTTTCCAGCACAGTGGCCCCTCACACCACGTAGCAGAGGTAGAAGATGGGGAGAGATTGCGTAGACCCCTGCCATACTCTTAGCCACTCTGGGAGGAACCCTGAGATCTCTGAGATAGCCTTGCTCACATCTGTCAGTTCTAGATGGCCCTCCAGTGCCCTGCCAATGCTGTTAAGTTCTTATGCCACCACCAGCTGTCACCCTTCTTCCCCAAGGATCCTTGAACAGTGACTGGACAACATCATCCCTGAATTTTCCAGGCACAGAAGACAATAGGGGACTTGGTTCTCCTTCCCTTACTTCCTACATACCAAACACATATACAAACATATAATACACACACACCATACATACACACAAACACATCATATATAAACACACACCACACAATACCCCACACACCATACATACCACACACACATACCCACACCATACATAAACACACACACCACAATACCGCACACACACACACACGCCGTACATACCACACACACACCATACATACCACACACACATACACACACCATATACACACACACTCACACACCATATATAAACACACTCACACACACCATACATAAACACACACACCATACATACCACACACACATACACACCATACATAAACACACACACCACAATACCACACACATACACACATACACACACACCATACATACCACACACACATACACACACCATACATAAACACACACACCACAATACCACACACACACACATGTCATACATACCACACACACACACCATTTACACACACACTCACACACCATACATAAACACACTCACACACACCATACATACCACACACATACACACACCATACATATAAACACACACCACAATACCACACACACACACGCCATACATACCACACACACATACACACACCATACATAGACACACACACCACAATACCACACACACACATGTCACACATACCACACACACACACCATTTACACACACACTCACACACCATACATAAACACACTCACACACACCGTACATACCACACACATACACACACCATACATAAACACACACACCACAATACCACACACACACACATGTCATACATACCACACACACACACCATTTACACACACACTCACACACCATACATAAACACACTCACACACACCATACATACCACACACATACACACACCATACATATAAACACACACCACAATACCACACACACACACGCCATACATACCACACACACATACACACACCATACATAGACACACACACCACAATACCACACACACACATGTCACACATACCACACACACACACCATTTACACACACACTCACACACCATACATAAACACACTCACACACACCGTACATACCACACACATACACACACCATACATAAACACACACACCACAATACCACACACACACGCCATACATACCACACACACACCATACACACACACTCACACACCATACATAAACACACACACACCATACATACCACACACATACACACACCACACAGACATCTCTTACACTCACACACCGTACAAAACAGCTCCAGGCTCTAACTAACTTGCAGTTGCTCTCTGAGAAGGTGTCGTTTCTCCTGCACCCCACTGCAGTACCTCAGGAAAGACGATTCTGTCATTCAGCCAACATTATCACATCATGGAGTCCTACTGAACATACAATAAAAGTACCCAGGACGGAAATGTCAAGAGAGAAGTTGTCCCCTGAGGTAGTTATTAGGGTTGTGGACCCCAGCTCTAAGGGTCTCTGTCTCTGTCTTCCTAAGCCACCCCTGCCTCTGGGTGTCACCTGTCCATAAACAGAGTTTACAAGTCCCATTTTCACATAGAAAAAAACATCCAAATGCCTTCAGGTAAAGAAAGGACTCCTCTGAGGACAGACACATACTCCAAAGCCTGGTTCAGTTCATTATCTACTAAGCTGCATGTTTGCTTCAGGCCAGAGCACCCTGGCTTTCTCCTTCAGTGCCATGGAAAGTGCAAGAGGGCATTGTCCCTTAGAAAGCCACATCCTCAGACCTGAGTACCACTGAGTCATGAGAATCTGTCACCAGCTCTGTGGCATTTCCTTGCTCTATAGGAGCCCTCTGGGCATGCTCCCTGGGTCCCCTAAATAATCCATGTCTCTCTGGCTCCCCTCAAACAAAGCCCCAATCCAGTTGGCACAAATGTATGGGATGCATCTCTGACACATAGGTTATTTTCAAGAACCAGACTCTCTAGAATCCAGTAGAGGCCAAACTGCAAGACATCTCTCCTGACTGATTTGATCTCTCAGCTGGTGCCCACTGCAGTGGCAAAGGAAATGGGAAAACCCCAGGGTGAGTGAGAGGGCTGGAGAGAGGGGGCAAAGCCCATGCCTCTGACTTGCACTAGGTACAAACAGCATGACCATAGGTAGCTGAACCCTGTGACAGCTGCTCAGAGGTCCATGCCTAGGGGTTGACATCGGAATGTAGCTGTGGTGCTCCAGTCCTGGCTTATCAATCCAGAGACAGGGACCCCTCTTTTCATGATTCAGGCGCAAGCATGTCTGAGACTGACAAGAAACTCACAGTACTCTGGGAATGGGTATGTACCCACACCCTCATTTAATCTCGTCGATGTCGAGGTCCCCATTTACAACGGCCCTAACAGATCCCACAAACTTCTGTCGCTTGTTCGGTCCCAAAGCTGCGAACTCAGAGAGTATAGAGCCGTGTAACACTGCCCTTTGTGTCTAGCTCTGTCCTCACGTCAGTGTGGTGAGCCCTACCGCAGGGGGATTAGCACTGTGCATAAGCAGAGAGTAAACGCTCTGCTACATTACTGGAGGGGGTGTAAAAACTATGACTGCTTTGAAAAGCTCTCTGAATTTGTTCAAAAGTTGAGTACAGCCCTCCCATGCGGCTCAGCTGTTCCACTCCTAGTACATACCATGAACTTGGTAAAGACTTAGGCTTGAGTGTGATTGGGCAGAAAAGAAGAGGGGATCGTGCCAGGCCAGATGGGGCTGGAGGAAGAGGACCACGAGGGCTGCTTCCCTTCTCTATATGCCTCCTCTATCCAAACCCAAAACTCTTGGGGGCTCCACACCACTGCCATGGGGCCATCTGGAGGAAGGACACCCCAAGGAGGTCTGGCTATTCTCACAGGGTCTTCAAGAGACCACACCCTAGCCCTAGTCTTTTCAGTGGGCACAAAGTAGGACCTGAGGGTGGGAAGGGCAGAGGTAGGAGTGACCCAAGAAGAAGCAGAGTAGTAGCACAGAAGGCAACTGAGGCAGCCAGTAAGTGAGGCCAGCTAAGAATACAAGAGCAAGGCCCACACTATATAGGCACCCGGCTGACGGCTGCAACAAAGTAGCGCATGAAGGCTATACCTGTGTGCCCGGGCTGCCGACTAAAGACTCAGGACATAATAGGGACCTTCGCCACATGAGTAAAAGACCAGGCTGATGGGGTTTGTCCCATGGACAGGATAGATCAAGATTGTAGGCAGAAGGACTCCAGAGGCTGCTACAGTGGTGAGCCAGACTCTCTCACCAAGCCATGCCCTACTGCCCCTACTGGCAATGGCCCCCTAAGATTCCACCCTAGCTGACCTTAACCCAGTTGTCAGTCTGGATGGCCAGGCCATTTATAATCCAAGAAAATAAAGTGTCACTTGGTTGACTTATAAGCTTCTTCAAAATGATGTTAACCCTGAAGGTAAACGTGAGAGGGTGGTACCCGGACATTACATTTCCTTTCAGTATTTATCATCAGTGGGAGTTACACCTGAGACAATAGGTACCCTTCTGTATCGTAAGCATAAGGTGTGACTACTGAGGCAACCATGAATGCCGTCTTTCCACCACCCACTGGTCCATTCTTGGCTCTAATGTATGGAGTTTCCCCTGTCACCCCTATTAAAAAGCTGAACATGGTAGAATGTGCTTGTAATCCCAATGCTGGGGTGGGGGTTGGTGACAGATCCCTGGGACTCAGTGACTAGCCAGCAGGGCCTAATCAGGCTCCAGGCCAATAAGACACAATCTCAGAAGACAAGGAGGGTGGTACCTGTGGCACAACACACAAAGCTGCCCCCTGATCCCCAGAGGCACACATACTCGCATGCCTACCAACACCAAACACACACACACACACACACACACACACACACACAAGTCTGGAGTCTGCCAGTCTGCCAGTACTGTTCTGTCTGTGTGCTTATAGCACAGCAGAGCATGCCCCACACAAGCTGAGCTCAACCGAATCAACAATAACCGAATCATCAATTGTAACAGACCAATCCACTAATTTACAAAGGAATTCACCCACAGATGTAGACAGTTTTATGACCCAATAGCCTCCCTAAGGCCCCACTCACAAGTGTCATTGACATGGGACTTTGAGGACTAAGGTTTTAGTATATGAATTCCGGAGGACACCACACAGGTTTGAGATGTGCTTCAAACTGTCCTAAAAGTCACCTTGTGAGGCTGACTCTGCTATCCTCCCAGGCCACCTGTGGCTGGAAAGAGAAAAATGTTAGCTCCCCAAATTGCAAATCTCACCTCCACACCCTTGCCAATGAAGTCTCATGTACCCCCAGCTGACCTCAAGTTCACAGGGTAGTGGAGGATGATCTTGAACTTGATCCTCCTGCCTCTACTTCCCAAGTGTGGAGATTAACAAGCATGCACTACCACCCCCAGTTTATGAAGTAATGGCATCAAACCCAGGGCTTTGTGCCTGCTGGAGAAGTACCTATTGACTAAGCTACATCTCCCGAAAATTTTGCCCATCTCAGGATTAAAAGTACTTGTTCTTGTGGAGGACCTGGGTTTGATTCCCAGCATCAACATGATGGCTCACAACCATCTAATACTCCAGTCACAGAGGACCTGATGAACTCTGTGAGCACCACGCATGCATATGGTGCACATACATACATGCAAGCAAAACACCCATACATATAAAATAAAAAGGAGTAAATCTTAAACTTTTTCAGAAGAACTTGCATATCTTATCCCTCTGTGGGACAGTCTTGTAGGAGAGGGTGACGGAACAAGGTGGAAGACACTGAGCTTATAATGTGTTCACTGTTGTCAAATCTCCCCAGGAACTTGGGAGGATATGTAATATGTGAGAATGGCAAGGGGAATACTTAAGGACCAGCCTTTTAAACACTAAATAGACAGAGCCACTAAAGAAAGACCACATATAAAAGGAATTGCTGACATAGAAGCCAGCTTTGCCTGAGCCAGATGCAATCCAGCAGACTCTGGGAGACTGACCTGTCTTCTCCGGTCCCATGTACATCCAGAAGGAAATGGAGCCAAAATTGTGGACACCTGTTACACCAAGAAAGGCAAAGGAAGAACCTACAGCCTGATGCTGGCAGCTGAAGAGACAGAGAAGCGGGTGAGGATGTGTCTAGGCTTCACAAATCATCCGGTTTTAATGTAAAGGCTGGGTGTCGAGAACACAGCATGCTTTCCTGAGTCAGCAGCTCGATGACTAATGCCCAAGATGAATGACTTTGTTTTGCCTGTTTAGAGGTATTCTGTAGCCTTTCCCTCTGTTCCATGGCATGGACTCCCCAGAACCCACCCCGTTGCAGCCCAGGAGCTCTGGATAAAGTCTGGAGTCCAGGACTACCCAAAAAGGCTGGGACCACTCTCTGTAGGAAGAGTCTGGAGCCTGGAAGACTCTGGTGACTGAAAAGGTCCAAACATCTAAAGCAGGGCCTTGAGAGGAATCTGGGCTGCATATGTTCGGAGCAATTTTGCCATCAGCTCTTAGCAGAGGACTACAGAGGTATGTCGAGTGAGTTTTGAGCTATCCAGCCAGTTGGAGCTGGGACTCAAGGAAGACAGAGACCCTAAGAGGAAGTGGGGTTTTGGCTAAGAGAGGGAAATGGGAAAGTAGGTCGGGAATATTGTCTACATCTTGTCTGTATGGGTATTTCTAGGACAGGTTTTTGCCACTGAGGCCAAGACTTGGACAGACACAGGCACTGTGGACCCAGAGCCAGTGACTAAGAACTTTGGCACACACCAGCTGTAGCATCTTAGATGATATACTGGACAGCTAAGCAATCTGCTCAACATCACATATCTCGTGACCAGCAGCACTCAGACAGAATCAGAGGCATCTCTGAAGTCAGTAAGTATATGGATGTGGAGAACAGGTCTCTCCAAGTGCCACTGACCTCTGACCACCCACTCCAGAGAGCAGTGACTCACCCTTTCAGAAAAAGGTGCTTGCCTAGTCACGCCATATATCTTGAAGGGTCTATGTCCTGCCTTCTACCAAGCATACCTCATGTTATGAGTGATTTGTGTCAACTTCAGGTGGAAGTGTTTCATTGTCAGTCACACTACAGCAGCCAACAATGCCCTAAAGAGATTGCTCATCCGCCTGGACCCTGTATAAAGAGGATGTTGAGCAAACCTCTACCCAGTCCACCATGGGCGTGAAACATGGGAGGAAAAAGGAATCTTCATTGTTTAAAGCCACAGAGATTTGAGATTTGTTACTGCAGCATAACTTGTCCCATCCTGACTGATTCCCCTCTTTTGCTGGAAAGAAAAAATCAAATATGTTCTCAGTGTCCATAAAGGCATTCATCCAAGGAAAAGGACTGGAAGTCAGTTTCTGTCAATCACAGCATCATCTGTCAGAGAAGTTGAGTTAAGTAGAAAGAATCAAGCCTAGGGGAGGTAAGAATCTCCTGGCTCTAGACCAGAGAGAGCTTGCAGACAGCAGGGGGCTTATTTGGTTCAACTGAGCACAGGCAAGGAAGCCCATATCCAGACTGAGCTCCAGTGCCCATGCCCCATGCAGGAGGAGTTGGCACCTGGACTTGAGAAAGGCTGGATATATCCTCCCTGGTGGCCAAGCGGCTGCAGATGGGCAACTTGGAGGACAGGTGGAAACATGGTGCCCCAACACTCAGTGTGGAGTTAGAATTCTTTCCCCAGACAGACACTGTGGGCAGTGAATGGGACCCCCAGAAACAGGAGATCTGAGGACATTAACTCCATACCACAGCTTGAGCTGCCTGAGGGTGGGAAGAATCTCCTGTAAATGGGCCTGCGCCCTGTGGGAAACTGGGCAATGTAAAGTATTCCCTAGGCTGGGAGATGGCTGGTAGATAAAGCACAAGGACTTGAGCTTGTCCCCCAAAAATACACATGAAATCAGATGTGCTAAAACACATCTGTAATCCCAGCCTTCCTACAGAGAAATGGGAGGCAGACTCAGGAGAAACTCCGAAAGCTCAGGGCCAACTGGCCTAGCATACACAGCAGCCAACAACAAGAGAGAGACCCTGCCTCAAACAGCAGAAGGCATTCTGCACCGAACCTTCCCCCCCTCAGCTTTTCAGTACCCCAACTTCCCAAAACCTACATGAAAGTTATGATCAGCCTTCTGACACAGCACACTGAGCTTCTTCCAGACGATTCAGGAAGTGCTGAGCCATTGCTAAGAGAAGCTGTTAGGTCTTCTCAGATACCTCCATGTAAGCAGTATTAGCAACTCGGAAATTTAGCCTGGAAGCAAATGTTAGCCTATTATTTAACTTGGGTTGTTATTGGTCAACCGAAGACCATAAGGTAACAGCCCAACCTTCAAGATCAGTCAGTGGGCCAGCAAGATGCTCAAGAGTAATGGCAAGCCTAAGGATTGAGTTCAACCCACAGGGTGGAAGGAGAGTTATCCTCTGGTCTAGACACACATCAGGGGGCATGCTTCCCCAAAGAAAGAGAGAGAGAGAGAGAGAGAGAGAGAGAGAGAGAAGAAAGCAATAAGACATTTATTAAAGATCAGAGAAACGTAAGTCTGAGTCTTAATTCTACCACGTGCCAGACATATGAACTTGGGCAAGGGGTTTAAATAGGGCTTCTTAGAGAGTGAAGTGTTTGCCTTGCCAGTGTGAATACTAAGTGTAATTCCCCAGAATCCATGTGGGACTTTTGTTTGTTTGTTTTGCTGAGACAAGTTATATTATAATGTCCTGACTGTCCTGGAACTTGCTATGCAGACCAGGCTGGTCTTGAACTCTCAGAAGTCTGTTTGCCTCTGCCTCCTGAGTGCTGGGACTAAAGGCGCATGCCATCATGCCTGATAAGAACCCACTTTAAAAAAAAATGAGTAGCCAGGTATGGTATGTCATACTCGTAATCCCAGAACTAGGGAGAAGGAGACAGGCTGATACCTGGGGCTCCCTGCCCAGTCAGCTCTGTCTACCAGGCAAGCTTCATGCTAGTGAGAGACACTATCTCAAAAAGCAAAGTGGACAGCTCTTGAGGAATGACACAGGAGGTTGTCCTCTGACCTCTAGCACATGCACACATGTGTACAAGCACTCACGCACACAAAGGGAGAGGAGCCAGAGTCTGACTGGTAAGAGTATACAAACACATACTGTATGGATTTAGTGTGTACTTGGTGGGTAAGGAGCAAGCAGACAGTTTGGCTGACTCAAAGAGGCAAGGAAAGGACGGAGAGCCAAGTGGGCTGGAGTCTGCCAGCCTTGAGACCTCACAGCCTGCAGATCTGAGCCAGTGCAGTACTACCTCAGGCAGAGATCTGAACACATTTGTTCAATGTCCAGAGCAGAGCAGAAAACAGTCCTTGAGTGGCTCTCGGTCATTGTGTCCATCTGTCTCTGTCAGCACCCTTTGTTTCTGTAGTTGCTTTATGTATTGCCTTCTCTGACCATGAAGCCAGCTTGTGTTTCAGAAGTCAGTGGGGTATCCAGGCCACTGTGTCCAAGGACCTGGGGCCTGGGGACCCAGAAAGGCCCAGAATGCACTAAGCATGGCGTGGGGCTTTTAGTGATCCTGGAAAGAAAGGAGGTCCCTCCTCTCCAAGGAAGATGGCTGCTTTCAAACCTGTCATGTCCTGGCTGTTCCAGCTTATGTCAGCCACTTGGCTCAAGAAAGTTGATATGTGAACAGCAAGACTTTCATGGCAAGCAGGCAGAAAGGGGGTGTTCCAGAATCTTCTCACCACCACCACCCCCAAGACCTAGAAATGATACGTTTGTTTATTGACTTACAATGTATGCATACAACCACATTAAAGAGAATAAAGCCAGGACAATCTTTATAATGACTGCACAGGAAGGAAGCCAGCCAGGAACTGGAAACAGAGTGTTTGTTGCAGATGAGGCTGCTGCGCAGGGACTGGGCTCTGTGGCCTGGACTGTGACTCAGGGAAGAATATTTGCCTAACATGCTCAAGACCCCGAGTTTGATGGCCAGCACCAAATTTAAGATAATACATATGCGTGCACACACACACACACTCACACACACACCAGAGCCAGGGAGCCATGAACACATAGCCTGTCCACTGGTAGGTGGAGCATGGAGGCCACTGTACCCACCCACCTAGCCACCTGTCTGGAGTTATGTTGCTTGTCCTTGCCCGCAAAGAGTAGTCACCCAAGAAAGAACTCCCTGTACAGATGTGAAGTTCAGACAACCCAAGATATGGGTATCCCCAGGGCACTTGTCTCACAGCTCTGAACCCCATTATCTGGGAGCAAGACACACATTGCTGCCTAGCAGAGAAGGGGTTTGGGAGGACATGTCTGAGAAGGGTGAGCTATCCAGCCAGTACATCTACCAAGAGAATGGAAACCCAATGTATAACTTTCAGTCATGGAGGGGAAAGTTACTCAGAAAGCAAGAATGGAAGAAGGATAAAGAGCAAAGAAGGGGCTGGAGGGAGAACCCAGCTCTGGAGGGATGGCTGCTCTTCCAGACCTCCCAAGCTCGGTACCCACATGACAGATGACAACCATCTACATCTCCGGTTCCAAGGGTTCTAACGTCTTCTTCTGACTTTCTCTGGCATCAGGAACACATGGTCTACATACATACATGCAGGCAAAACACGCACACATAAAGCAAAATTTTTATAAAAAAAGCAAAAACAAAAGAAAATACCCCATGTAAATGTAGAGCTGGAGAAATAGGTTAAACACACCAAAACTTACAGCAAGTGTGTCTAGTGGGGTAAGCCTCTGTCCAAAGACAGAATTCATAGTGACTTTAACGAGTTAGTTTACTCATAAGCTGTTTATAATAAGAATATCTGTGTGAGAGAAATAAAGTTAAATAATAATAAAAAACTACATATACCAAGAGCTATCCAAGGGGAGGTTGTTGACAGATTGTAGACTAAATGACAGAATCATCCCCTCAAATGGAGTAGCAGTGATTTCTACACAACTAACATGGCAGATGCAAACTGTGTCATCGACCAATTTTTGGAGAAACGGTCAGAGCTGGGTGACACTCTGGAGTGACAGGAGCAAGCGTCCAGCCAGTATGAAGATTGCAAGACACCAGAGCAATAAATTACAGGAGGTTTGATAAATAGAGCCACCTAGTGCTTTGTGCCACAACACACAAAGTCCACGCCCCTTTCACATATACATGATCAGTAGGACTTCAACTTCAAGTCACAGACATATCTGTATGATCTGGACCACATGTGCTGGCTTGCCAGAGAGTACACCTCAAAGTAAATCATTCCATTACTCCATGCCCTAAAAAACACGCTTCATGTTTTGGAAACAAGGAGAAAAACTCCAGCCCCCCCACAAACAACGTAGGAGTAGGTGAGGACACTCTAATCAGCTCACGGACGTCCTAGTACTGAGATCAGCAAGGGATAAGGGCAGCTGCTGCACAGTCCACACCTAGACAGACATGTCTAGACCTAAATTCATTGATTAGAAACCAAGAATTATTTTAAGGAAATGGACTGAGGATTCGACTCAGGAAGTTAAAAATAAAACAACTAGAGGGAAGAAGAGAGAACAATAAGCATGAAAGCCAAAAATAATCCAATAAAAGAAACAAAATTGAAGGGGGAATAATGAAATAAAAAGTGAATGTTTGAAAAACAAAGGCTAATGAAGTGCCTGGGTCTCTCTTAAAGGCCAGAAGGAAAAACCAGCCAGTGCACTGGAAAGAAAACTTTCTTACTCTCAGAAAGGGCCCAACAGACATGACCATGGACACAGCGTTACTGGGGGCCTTGGGAGAATTCTTCTGGAATTTATCATACCTTTCTGCTTTCTGACTCTGGCGTTTGACACGCAAGCCTCCTGCTGCCCTGAGCGCCCTGTCTTTGCCAGAGGACAGCACCCAGAGAGCTGGGAGAGCTCTCTTGCAAGCAGTCACTGTGGACCCTGCAGCCTAGCCTTCCACTTATCTGTATTCCACCTTTCAGGACATGGTTCACTCGCCCAAATTACCCCAGACCCATTGTCCAGGTAGCTGGGGAGAGCCTCTGTATCCCAGAATACTGGATTATTTAAAGCAGCCTGTTAGTCCTGAGCCTACCTGGCCCACCTGTTCCTTCCTGCAGACACACAGCAAAAGCACTAGTCTAAGGTCCCCTGCTTCCTCTCCTGCCTGGCACGGAGGATCCCATCTGCTCCCTCTCATAGCTCCATGGTCTACTGTGGGTCTTCCTCCCCGGAACTGTAATTAGTAGCTTTCTCAATGACAGCCAGCTACTATTGGTACTGTTGGCTCTGTTGTTTTCAGTGTACCTGAATAATCATGAAAGCTACATCTTAAAATAATGTCTTTCTCACCTTTCTGGAAGGAGAGATAAAGAAAATAAAAATAGGTAAGAGAGTAAACATGAGAACTGGATGATTATGCTGTGTGTGTGTGTGTATATATATATATATATGTGTGTGTGTGTGTACGTGCATACATGTATGCATGTGTGTGCATTTGTGTGCAAGAGTCACGTGTTGATGTGTGTGTGTACATTTGTGTGCACATGTCTGTGCGTGCATGTGTGTGTGCAAAGAGAACCTTGCTATTCCTAAGATGTCCTCCACCTTTGTTTAAAGAGTCTTTCATTGACCAGAAACCCACCCAAGGGGTCAGGCTAGTAGAAAAACCAGGCCTGTTTCCACCTCCCATCTCACCATCACCCAGTTCACAGGTGTGTGCACCCTGTTTTTTATGTGGGTTCTGGGACTCTGAACTCAGGTCCTCAGACTTGTAAACCAAACACTTTACCTTCTGAGCCATGTCCCCAGTCAAGGATGGTTGCCTTTCATGAAAAGAGGGCCATACTTAATCTCCTGGTGAAATTATAGGGTGTCAATGACAAACTTTAAAATTCTGTATGTGTTGTTGAGTAGGCATTCACAGGCCAGGCTAAGGAGGGGTGAGCTAGAAACAGATTCCTCTGCAGCTTTAAGCAAACCAATAATGATAACAATAATAAAGACCTTCAGGCTCAAAACTGGGATCCATTTGTAACATAAATGGAATGCATTTTTTAAAGCATTCAGACATACAGAGTAATATGGCTCACTCAGTCATCCAGAAAACTTTGTTCTGATAACTCATTAGCCGAGGAAGAAATGAATGGGACACAAATGCCAATCAGGTTATCAACTGAAGCTAACGAGCTGTGTTTGTAAGTGTTGTAATATGATTCATAGATTTCTCACTTTGTGTGTGTGTTTTATTTTATGAGTGTATGTTTACATGTATGTATGTATATGTACCACATACATGCAGCACCTTCAGAGGTCATAAGGGGACATTGATCCACTGGAAGTGGAGTTTCAGATGACTGTGAGCTGCCATCTGGATTCTGGGAACTGAACCCTGGTCCTCTAGAAGAGCATCCTGTGCTCTTAACTGCTAAGCCTTATCTGCAGCCCCTTAATATATTTTTTTAAGAAAAAGTAACATAAATTCCCAAAGCAATCATTGGAAGAGAAAATGAACCAATGTAAAAAGAAGAATCTTCATCTCAAATGTTATAATGTCAGGAAAAACTAGAAGGTGGATGTAGGGAAAAAGTTTAAAGGCATGGAGTCATCTTCCTGTGTGTGCGTATGTCCGTGTGTGTGTGTATGTGTGTGTGACTGTGTATGTGTCTATATGTGTCTCTGTGTGCATATACATTTGTGTGTTTTTGTGTCTCTCTATGTGTATGTGTCTTTTTGTGTTTGTGTACATATACACATATGGCTTTGTGTCTATGTGTCTTCCATGTGTATCTGTATGCATGTGTATGTTTGTGTGTTTTTTCAAAGGAGCCAGAATTAGTACTAAAAAGAGAAAATGCAGTTGTACACACACGCACACACACACACACACTCACACACACTTGCCAAAAGCAGCCTCAGGAGAAAGGCTTTCATTTGACTCACAGAATGAGAGTACGGTCTATAATATCAATGGAAAAGGCAGGTCAGAAAGCTGTTCTTCGCTGTGGTGGTGGGAGCCTGGGACAGCTTGGCCAAATGTGGGCAGATCTGATAGCAGAGAGCAGACAGGAAGCAGTGCCAACTGTTAAACCTCAAGTCCTACTCCACTACCTCCAGCTGGCTCCACCTCCTAAGGGGTCCACAACCTCCCCAAACAGCACCACCAGCCAGGAATCAAGTGTGCACATTCACGAGCCTATGGGGGATGTTCCACATTCAAACCACAACTTCCTCTATCCAGTTTTCCCATCTACCTGTGGGAATATGGCTGGACACAGGCCACGGTAGCCATCTTCCAAGCAGAGAGCTGCAAGCCCCAGTGTTCTCAAGTCCAAACACTAGGGAAGATTCCATCCCTGGTGATCTGCACAGAGAAAACAATACTACTATTAAAGTATTGAGTTTCATAGCAAGGAAACCTTAAGAGAGGAAGAAAGGGCTGACCTACCTGGTAAAGCACACACCAATACATTAGAGGAGCTGTGAATCTGTATGCACTGAGCATAAGCACATACACCCCGCCCCCAACACACACATGCACACAAAGCTGAAGTTCAAAAGAAATTGAACAGGATCCCAGTCCTGAAAGGTTGAAAATGTGGTCTTTCCACTCCTGAAATGCCAGGTCAACACATGCTAAGAACACAGAAGGGTTAAAAAGAACTATTAAAACTTGATTTAATGAAGCTGGGTCAAAGAAAGGTCCCTACCACCAGAGAACACAGATTGGCTTCAAGTGGCCAAAGAGCATTGTATTTGATAATATCGTAGTGCTGCAAGGGAACCCTCGTTAAACTCCACAGAGCAAAACCAGCATGGTGCACAAAGTCTAACCACAGGGAACAACAAAAGGGAAACTAAAGAAGCAGAAAGAGCCACTGTAGAGAGGAGATGGTTTTAATCGCCTCAGAGCCAAGAAGGAGATCAAAACTGTAATTGGTGATTGTTTGAGGAACAATGGATCTCTGCAGCAAACAGGGACATGACTGTAAAAACTGACTACATATAGTTTTGTGTTTCTCATTAAACAGAGAAAAAAATAAATTAACTAAATGCTCTACTCAAAAGGCAAGTCAGAGCCCCTAAAGCAAACATTTGAACAGCCAAAAGAAAGATCTGAAGATAATGAATTAGATGGCCGTGAATTAAAAACAATAAGCCTGCAGTGTAGACATAAGAAATCCAAAATTCAGATTCTTTGTAAAGAACAGCAACTGGTTATGGGATATTCAGTTTAATGACTGAATACTCTAGAGAAACAGAAGCAATGGGAGGGAGATGGGGGACAGAAGAGGGAGGGAAAAAGAGAGAAGAGAGGAGAGGAGAGGGAAGGAGAGGGGAGGAGAGAGGAGAGAAGAGGAGAAAAAGAAGAGAGGAGAGGACAGCCTGGTCTACAAAATGAGTTCCAGGACAGGCCCCAAAGTTACAGAGAAACCTTATCTCAGAGAGAGAGAGAGAGAAAGAGAGAGAGAGAGAGAGAGA
>LOEQ01002795.1:408543-419840 GCA_001685075.1 Bramus lutescens
AGTAGCCTCCAGGTGTGTTCTTTCCTAGCTCAGCAATGGACATGCTCGTGGCTGCCAAGCTTCAGATGACAGTTGTCTGCCAGGATTGACTATGTGCTGATGTTCTACGGGGCTGGTGTGAACCACAGCCGGCCTTGACACAGTCCTACCTTTAAAGAGAGCTGCCACTCCTTCCTTCTCTCCCCTTCTGTAGGGACAACAGATTCGAAGCAGCCACTCCATACCAAGAGTAGTGCTTTAAGACAGAACAGCAAGAAAATGGGTGGCCACAATCCTGCCCCCGTGTGTGTGTGTCAAGCATGAGGCCAGCTTTCTAGTAGGCTGAAGCCGTGGTTTCTACCCTGGTTAAACCCTGACTGGGAGTCTTTGGCTTGGATGGAAGGCAAGAAACTCAAGGGTGTTGGTCCAGTTGGTTTTGCTGAGGTCACAGGGAGGTCTGAGAGAGACTTGGTGATGAGCCACTGCTTATGCAGGGAGCTGGTTCCATAAAAAGGAATGGTGACAAGCCTGGATGTAGGTTGAGTGAGAACCAAGTGAGGACAGCTCCAACAAGTGGGCCATGAATGAAAGGAGCTGTGGGCTCTCTGTAGTGCGTAGGGAATGATAGGCACCGAGAAGCAGTGGAAGAGCTTGAACCAGGGGAGAGGAGCCTAGAAATACAGCTTAGGCAGGCAAAAGTAGAAGAGGTGTTGTTAACAGCCAAGGGGCTCTCAGATGAGACAAGACACCCTGATATCATGAAGAGGGCCAGGAGCAAGGGGATAACTCCCATGATGTGGGTTCTCTGGGCTAGAAAGACAGATGTCATAGATTGGAGCAGAATATGCCTAGAGGGCTTGGGAAGGTAGGCAAAGCTCCTAGAAAGTATCAAAGTCATTACACGTAATTAGGTCTGAAGTCTTCCCCACAACTACCTCTCTGGTGTCATAGCATGCATGGAACCCTACCCACGTGATAAGAACATGGGTTGTCTGAGCTGATGTCCACCGGATGGGACCAAGGAGGCTTGAGGGCAAATGTGGTCCTGGTGAGGAAAGCAGGTAGGTGAAGGGGGATGCAGAAGAGGAGGCACCCAACTTTTGGTTCTGGGTTTTCCATCCCAGAACAGGAAGGGTGTGGAGACTGGAAAGATCAGGAAGACATGCTATAGGGACAGCAGGGGACCAGCCGGATCAGAAACTCCCCTGGAGAGTACTCGGGAGACAGAAGCTCCAGTTCTCATGTCACCAGGGTTGAGGGAGCATGTCTGGAATGCGCCACAAGCCAGTGTCCATTCCCTGGGGTGGTCAGTGGGGAACCTCCAGCTCTGAAGCCATCACCACCAGAGGAGCCCAGACCTCTCCGTGGAAAAAGGGTCCCCCTGGGATACTTGGCGCCAGTGT
This sequence comes from Bramus lutescens, assembly GCA_001685075.1. Classification (NCBI taxonomy): domain Eukaryota; kingdom Metazoa; phylum Chordata; class Mammalia; order Rodentia; family Cricetidae; genus Bramus; species Bramus lutescens. Next base: position 409,926 of record LOEQ01002795.1, read on the forward strand.
GGATGAGCTCATAGTTGCTCCCTGCTGCTTCCTTCTTTTCTAGGCATCTCAGATTTCTGGATGCTTGGAGAATCCACTGAGGACAAGCAAGGGGCTGGGATCCAGATGCAAGGTGGATGTGGCATTGCAGGGGTTACTCTTTCCTCCCTTTTCAGTACTGAGCTAGATGTGGAAGTTCTACACCCCCGCTACACACACCCCTCACCTCCCATCAAGGCATCAGGAACTGTAAGGGATGCCGCCACTTAGACCACACCTGTGAAGACTTTGTTTAGCAAAAGGTAGGACCTGGACACAAACATAGCAAGAACTAGAGGTCTGGGTGACAGGAGCCTGGTGGGGTCAGGGCATTCTTACAGGAGGCAAGGAGCTGTCACAGGGTGATGCAGATGATGTTGGTGCTAAGAATTGGAGTATATGGCCCTGACTTGCTCTTCTCCACCGACTCTGTATGATCCTGAGGAAACTACCTTCTCTCTTAGAGTCCTAATTTCCCATCTATGAAATGGAAATTCTGCCCAATCTTAGATAGAGAGCTTTGAGAATCCTTTGAATGCCCAGCAGTGAATGTGTCAATACCTCACAGCTCTTTGTACTCAGAGAAATAATATTAATGCTGACAGTTTAAAACTGTGGCTGTGGCATTGCACAGCCCTAGGGACACCCTTCCCAGGATGACCTTTAGGTGTGGCATCCCCTCCGACTGTACTGTGGTCTATGATCTTAGGACTGGTAAAGACCTGTGGATCTAATCCTCAGGAAAAATAACTGTCTAGGGCAAGTGCCAGGGTGCTCAGCTGACCATCTGGGTCTCCCTGGAGAACAGGTGTCCTCTTCCAGGACACCCTAGTCTAAATGAGTGTGTGCTGCTTCCCAAGAGGAAGCTGCAGAAGGAAGCTGGCTCATGACAGTCCATTGCCACCTCACAAACAATGAAGAGTCAGGGATACTCCTCCAGATCTGGCACCTGAGTGGATACCTTAAGATATCCCTGGAGGAGCACCCTGCCCACACCCTGAGAGTGTATCAGTGAAAATCCAGGGAGTCCTGCCTGGACTGAGGATGTAGCTTAGTCTCAGAAGTACATGGCTTGCAAACACTAGGATGTGGGAGCCAGATGTAGTGAGGAGCTCATAATCCCAGTGATGGGCAGATGGAGCTAGGGAGATCTCCAAGGCTCTCTTGACAACCATCCTAGCCAACTTGAGGACTATGCTAGTTAGTTTTGGTTTTTTGGTTGTTTACTTGACACAAGCTAGGCCTACCTAAGAAGACGGAGTCTCTGAAGGAGGTGATAAAATATATCTGTCGGATTGGCCAGTGGCCATGTCTGTGAGGCATTTTCTTAATTGGTGGTTGATGTGGGAGGGCCCAGCCCACTGTGGAAAGTGCCCTTCCTTAGCAGGAAGTCCTGAGTTCTGTAATAAAACAGACGAAACAAGCCATGAAGAGCAAGTGAGTAAACAGCATCCTCCACGGCCTCTGTTTCAGTTCCTGCCTCCGGGCTCCTGCCTTAACTTCGCTTCATGCTGAACTCAAGCTGTAAGATGAAATAACCCCTTCCGTTCCCAGATTACTTTTGTTCACAGTATTTATCACAGTGACAGAAAGCCAACTAGAACAGTGAGTTCTGGACTAGTAAGAAACCCTATCTCACACACACGAGAAAGAGGGTGGGCTTGTTCCCGACCTCTTCACACATGCATACATGTGTGCACATACCTCCCACATGTGTGCCTACACACATACTTGTATACATGTGCACCATGAAAAGAAAGACCAGGCAGTGTTTCCTGGAGATGCAAAGGTTATGGGACTGTCAGGGTTATTAGCAACCACAGGTCCTTCAGGTCAAAGGTGCCCAAACCTGGCATCTTCATAGAGATAGTGCCTCCACCATAGAGATGGGTGTCTCAGAAGATAAAAGCACTTGAGGCACAAACCTGATGACCTGAGTCCAGTCCCTGGAACCACAGTGGCAAGAGAGTACTGACTCCAGAAAGTCATCCTGTACTCTGTATGTGGGCCTACACCACACACACACACACACACACACACACACACACAATCTTAAAACTATTTCTTAAAGTCAGGCATTGTGGCATATACCTATAATCCCCGTGACTGGGAAGTACAATCAGACAGATCCATGGGGTTCAGAGGCTAGCCCACCTAGACTACTTGGTGAGTTCCAGGCCAGTGAGAGACCCTGTCTCAAAAGAGAAGATGGACATAGCCTAAGAAATGACAGCTGAGGTTGACCTCTACTTGTACACACGTGCAAGCACACACATACAAATACATGCATATGAATGCATCTGGAATGTAAATACACACATATATGTGCACATATGCACACATATGAATGGAAGGGGACTAAGAGTATCACTTATTTCCCTAATGATCTATAGTAATTATGCTTCCTATGGAAATCATATCTCTTCTAAGTAGACACCTTAGTACTTTGGGAACTCATGTAGTTTGTGGCCTCAGGGAAGAGAAAGAAAGGAGATATATCAAAATAATTGTTCAGTCAGGAAAACAGAGAGTAGACAGTTTCTGAAGAGAACCCAAGGACCCGGGACCTGAGGATGCCTGGGAATCAGAGAGGTTGGGGCTGAGGGGTATCATAGCAGGCTGCTCTTGCTCCAGGCAGCCAGTGGGGGTGATGGCATGGGAGTGCAGGATGCTTCAGCTGTCTCTTGAAGCTGTCATGAAGCTGAGTGAGTGTTCTGCCTCTGAAACATCTCCTGGCATTGGGAGGGCTGCCGTGCCAGAGGTACTGGTACTCAGGAGGCTGAAGGAATCTCAGATGGGTTGTGTGCTGTCATGGTTCATCACTGACAACTTAAGAGATTTAGAGTCACTGAGGAAGTTTCTAGATGGGTCTGACCATGAGTGGTACAGTCAATCCCATTAGCTATGGTCCCAGCCTGAACTCAAAGGAAGAAAGTAGGATGAGCATGTGTTCTCTCTCTGCTTCCTGACTGGACGTGGTGGCACCAGCTGCTTCAAGTTTTTGCTGCCACGCCTTCCCAACATGATGGACTGTACCCTGCAACCATGAACCAAAACAAATCTTCCCCCATCAGGTTGCCTTTGCCACTAACACATGTGGCCATCGAACAAAACCTTCATTTTTAGACAAATTTAGTCTGTGAACTGGTTGGAAAGTGATGGGCACCAACCTAGAGGGTTAAAAGCAACTTGTCTTTGCTCATCTAATCCCAGGCACAGAGACCCGTGTGAATTTGGTGGTTGACATTTCTAGCCACTGGAACCTTTTGGAAATAGAATATGCAGCCCTGTCATAGGAATTCTTGTGGGGTGAGGCTCACAACTCGTGTCCTTGGGAGTAGAATACACCTCTCAGAAGGGGGTGGAACCCAGGCCACTCTGGTTTCTGATAGCACACAGCTCTGTTAAAGTGACTGAGAAAGTCCTTCATGTCACCGAGCCAGTGTCTGCCTCATTGTGGCTTCCTCTTCTCTGAGGAATGCTGGGAACTCCCAATCCTCTTGCTTCTGCCCACCAAGTGCTAAGATTATAGGCATGTGTCTCCACGCTCAGTTTAAAAGTGCTGGCACAGATTTGGACATTTGTTTGTCCTCCAAATGCCATCTCTCTTGCTTTGGACAAATACCTAGACCACAGTCCCCAGCTTCCTTTACAGCAAGCGACTTCCACGTGGCTAAGCTGCTTCCCTCCTATCTGAGCAGAGGTGTCCATTATTTCCTGGCCTGCTCCTCACCCTCTCTCCAATGCTGTCAGCCAGGGCATTGGCAGTCAGGTTGATGTCGGAAACCGTGTATTGAAGACAGCAGCTGCCATCATTGATGGCCTTCTGAGTGAGCATCCAAGAGGCATGCAGTGTTTCCCCAAGCAAAGCATGCAGTATCCCCCAAGCGAGGCATGTAGTATCCCCCAAGCGAGGCACATATCCCCAAAGCGAGGCACGCAGTATCTCCCAAGGGAGATACGTAGTATCCCCCAAGCAAGGCACGTGGTATCCCCCAAGCGAGGCACGTGGTATCCCCCAATCAAGGCATGTGGTATCCCCCAAGCTTGTTTGACTAAGACAAGTTTCATTTGTGGTTCATGTCACAAATCTCAGTGTGGTATTCCAAGTCCTCTGTGCTCCATCGGACAGCCTTTCCCTTCCTAGCTCCCACTGTAGACTAACTCTCCCCAAGACTGTCAGGTCTCTGGTAAGCCAGAAATTTCAGGAGAGGACCACTAGAAAGCAGGTTCTGCCTCTTGCTCTTGGCACTTCCTCCCTCTCAGTGGTCTTCCCTTGTCTCAGCCCCACCGCCCCCCCCCATGCGATCAAGCGCTTCTTCCCTGACCACTCCTCAGCACTTCTTTCTTCCATGCTTTGGGCAAATAGCACCCAGTGTAGCCTGCAAGAAGGTCATGGGCACCCCTGTTCTCTTCTCAGACAATGAGAAGACTGCATGTCCCTGGATCTTTGAAACTAGTTTGGGGGTGGCAAATAGAGGTTTGTGGTAGACAGCTTGCTTTATAAGCATGGGGTCCTGGTAAAGGACACCAAAGAGGCAAGAAGATAAAGATGAAGGAGAGAGGAGAGAAAGGAGGGGAAGAAGGGGAGAGGGAATAGGAGGGGAAGAGGGAGGAAGAGAATAATTAGGTCAGAATTACCCACATTTCCTAGCAGACTGCTGTCACAGATGGCGACTTCTGAGCAAAAGCTTGAAAGTCCAGTATGTGTCTAACCAGTCTTTCCCCCTGCTGCAAACCTGGCCTTTTCCTTTCACAGATGGAGGCCCCAGCATCAGCACGGATCCCAGAATGGAAAGGCAGGCTGCAGGGCAAAGTCCCAGTCAGCCCACGCAGCACGGAGAGTATGAATGAGAAGTTCCGGCATCACATACTGTAGAACTTGGATGTTCACCATTGCCACCACCTGTGCTAACCGTAGGAGACCGACACAGAACCACACAGAGTCCATCACAGGTCCTTCTGATTGCCCCAGTGATGAGAAAACACACAGATCTGGATCATTCATCACTACAGCAATCCTGAGTGACTGAGAGCAGGCCCCACACACCAGCTCATAACTAGCTGCAGCTTTAGTTCCAAAGGAGTCTGGCATCCTCTTCTGGCCTCCTCGGGTACTACACATATATGGTGCATATTAACACAGGTAAGCATCAAACACACACAAAACAGCAATATTGAGGAGGCTGGAGACATTGTTTAGTGGCTAAGAACACATATTGTTCTTTCAGAGGACCCAAGTTTAGTTCTCAGCACTCATATTAGGCAGCTTACAACCACCTGTAATTCCAGCTCCAAAGAATATGATGGGGAACCTGCTTTCACATGGCACACACACACACACACACACACACACACACACACACACTGAGTCTTAGAAAATGTGTCATTATTACTTTCTCTAGCATTATCCTTGTTGAATCCTGGGAATCTTCCACAGTTCCCCTCAGGAAGTACTGGAATGTCTAGCCACCCCCAGGAACCCATTCTGGTATACTCAGGCAGTATGTCTGGCTCACATGGGTTAAGGACAAGGGCTGAGGCCTGCTCCCCTAGGGAGAGGCCTAATCATCTCTCCTTCTTTTGGTACTGAGCCCCCCTCCCTGTTACCCCCTTCTCCCATGTGGCAGCCACATGGTCCTGGAATGGCCTGAGCAGTGGAGCAAAAGCAAGACCTTCCTGTGTTTCTGGAGCTCCTTTTGTGGCTTTCTGGGGAGTGTGGACACATCCAAGAATTGGGTTTGGACCTGGAGGCAGTAGATGGAGCAGGTCTTTAGAGGATTCTGGCTCTGGGCCATTTGGACTGATTTATTGGGCAAGGCATTTCCCCACGTCATCTAGCATGTCTCGCTAGTGTTCTCGTTTGTATATTCTATTTAAATCTTAGGGTTTTTTCCAAAGTAATACATGTACATATTTTGAAAGTAGAATGTTCTACAAGCTTCATAATGAAAAGCACAGTTCCTGGCCAGTCCTGCTTGCTCCTGGGTCCTCTCCTGATACAAGCACTTTGATGGATTTAAACCTCATCTTGTCTTTATTTCCATATTTCCAAGTGGCATGGTAAAGCAGACGTTTCCTCACGTCAAAGCAGGCAAATCTTGCCACCAGGTTCTGCCAATCTTATTATAAGGAAGGCAAGTTTAAGCCCTTTCAGACTCCCACTCCCCACAGACAGAGCCTGTTTTTGTCACAGCTCTGTTCCTGTGAAGAGACACTGGGAGCATGCCAACTCTTAGGAGAGATCACGTTTAATTGGGGGTTCGCATACAATTTCAGAGGGCGAGTCCATTATCATCATGGTGGGGATTATGACAGTAGGCAGACAAGCATGGTGCTGGATCATCCTGAGTACAAGGAGGAAGAGAGAGGCTGGACCTGGCACGGGCTTTTGAAACCTTAAGGCCCACCTCCCAGCGACACACTTCCTCCAGGAAGGCCACATCTCATAATCCTTCTCAAATAGTGCTATTCCCTGGTAACTAAGAATACAAATATATGAGCCTATGGGGGCATTCTTTTACCAAGACTGCCACAGCCCCTGCTCACAAATACAATGTGTGTGTCAGTATAGCCATTTCAGTTCTGATCACCATTACTACATAGACGCCATTTATTTTCCCTTTCTAGTCCATGGTTCTCTTAGCAACTGCCTTTTGTTCTCCTTACCATGTACTGTGTATAAACAGGCTCATCCCTATATTGTAAAACAGTGGTTCTCAACCTCCCTAATGCCTTTCAATACAGTTCCTCACGTTGTGGTGAGTCCAAACCATAAAATTATCGTCATTGCTACTTCATTACTACAGTATTGCTACTGTTACAAATTATAGTGTAAACATCTTATATTTCCAATGGTGATGGGTGACCCCTGTAAAAGGGTCATTTGCCCTCCCAGGGGGTCAAGACCCATAGGTTGAGAGTAGCTCTAACAAGACAAAACAAAAAAGAAAAACCCCATAATTTCTTTTGACTATACGCTGGTTTTCTTGGGGACTTCACTTCTAGAGCCCTTCATGTTTAAGACAATCTAGACAAATTATTCTGTACACATCTGGAAGAGTCTCCTCCCAAAGTCCTCACTGTGGGCTTTTGGATTTCTCTTTGAATTCACCCAGAGTTCTACATGGCCTGTCTCTTACCTTTCCTTGGTTATGTCCTGACTACGGTGAAAACATTCCCCCAAGGGCTAAATGGGAAGTAAGGATTTTCAGTCACACTTTTAAAAGAAAGGGGCGGAAGAAACGGCTCAGCAGTTAAGAACACTGGATGCTCTTGCAGAGGACCTGGATTTGGTATCCACCTCCTACGTGAGGTTCACAGTTGCCTGGAACTCCAGTTCCAGAGGGTCCCATAACCTTGCAGGCCTCCAAGGGCACTGCACACACAAGGTGTACATACATGTAAGCAGACGAATACTCATACACATAAAGTATTAAAAAGTAAAAGTCGCATGTGTACAAAATTACATGGTTTTATGGTCATGCTGTATTGCCACAGTGGCGGAGTATGATTATGTAGTTTGGAAGACAGGAGCATCGTAGTTTAAATGCAGCATTCATTTACTTCCAGTTTATGTAGTAGATGTGGGGAAAACTTGTAAACAGTTTAGTTATCAATAATTTTTAATTAACTATTTTTCTCCTTTCTAGAAAGACTTTAAATTTTTTCTTCTCTAGCTTTGAGAGTTTATTTAGTATACCTCTGACTGGATTGCTTTTGCTTTTTTAAAAAAATAGTTTATAATAAATTTATAGAAAAATTTCAATCTGTAATTTCATGGTCTCTGGCTTTAGGAAATAATTCCCCCTCCTCCCTTCCCCCTTCTCCTTCCTCAACTCCCCGTCCTCCCTCGCCTCTTCCTCCTCCTCCTCTTCTCTTCCTCTTCCTTGTCCAATCTCCTTCCTCCTCTTCCTCCTCTTCCTCCTCCTCGCAGCTCAAGTCCTTCATTTTCCATCTCTCTAGGACTTGTATTACTAGAAGCTACTCACAGATCAAACATCTAGTTTTTCTATTGACTCATATTTCTTTTGAGTTTCATTCTTCCTTGGTAAAAAAATCTTTTTGATTTTATCACCTTTATTTTACATAGGTTTGATTTTTAAATCAAATATGGGTGCTATATTTCTATTTTCCAGGAACTTTCTTGTTCCAATTCCTTTTAAGAAAACCATCCCCAGTTCTCATTTAAAAGAGGCTCCACCTTTGATCATCCTGAAAATATTAATCTTCATTTGTGCTGTTTTCTTCTTGCTGTCTCTTATGGTTTCTGTGATCTCTTGAAGGTTTTCCTTAACTATAAAATGATTCTCAGCTGCCTTTTTATACTTACATGGGAGGCTCTAGGATTCCGGGTGGAAATGGTGAGAGGGGAGGGGAGGAGAGGAGAGGAGAGGCGAGGAAAAGATGGGCATGTGGGTTTTATCATTAGGTGACTGAGCAGGACATACTGTTACTGAGGAATCAAGTGCCTTTTATTTTAAGAAAGTTAGCTCTCCCAGGAAAATTTCTTCCATTGCCTTCCAGGTGATTTCAGCATCCCAGAACCAGACTGAGAGAGACAGCTTGGCCTTCAAGAACTGCATTCATCCTTAATCCCCCCCACCTCAGAGCCATTTGAGGTGCCTCTGTGTCCAGAACCTTTCTGGTTGAATATCTCAGAGAGAAATGTCTGTTTTCTGAGCACTGGAGGGATTGACCGTATAGATGCTCAGGTGGAGAAATGTTGCTGGGACAGGGACACTCCTCCTGCTCCCTGTAATAACCAGTTACCAGGCAGTCCATTTTTCCAGCCTCGTTCCAAATCCTGCCTTTAGGAGAAAACTGCGCAGTCCGTTCCCCAGCCACACTGGGATTATGAAGCCCCAGAGTTTTGCTACCTGTCTGTTCCTTCTGCCTGTCCCCAGACTCTCGCACACTGGGTCTCCTCCGTCTTCTGTGGCTTGGGCCTCTCTGTTCTTTGTGGTCTGCTAAGTCTGGCGCCATGCATCCACGTACTTTCTAATTCCCAAACTGCTAGCTCCTCTCACTGCTGCTGTTTCCTCTCCCATCCTCATTTTCCTTGTGGGTTTATGTCTTCTTCTTCTTCTTCTTCTTCTTCTTCTTCTTCTTCTTCTTCTTCTTCTTCTTCTTTTTTTAAACATTCCATTAATGACATTTTAGTGGGACTCCTGGAGGTAGCCAAGATAAACATATGTGTTCAATCAACTATGATTAAGCAATCTAATGTTCTCTATTATAGCTTAGAGCCAAAGTAGCAGTTAATCGTATAGCGTTCTTCTACCTTGCTTTGCCTGCCTCTTCCATGCCTTCATCTACTGAGTGGATGACTGGCTGGGAGCAGTCTCATCATGTAGCACCATATGTCACCATGAGGCCATATCAAGCGTAACCTAATCTGTCATGCTGAGCAACCCAAGTTCTGTGACCTCCACGTGGCCTGCAGTACCATGGCTTTCATCCCATCACCTCTGCTACCCTCCCCTTCACATCACAAATACTTCCATCTTAGCCTTCATCACCATGACGACCGCCACCTCTTCCATCACCCTAACCACCTTCTCCATCAGCTTCTCCGTGTTCCCCATCACCACCATCCCTTACACCTTCACAGCCACACCCTCCGCTGTCATTACCTCATCATCATGAAAACTCTACTGTCACTGCTTCCAATATGCTTACCAGAATCTCCTCTCCCCCCACACTGTGATCTCCCACAAAAAGATGTTCTACATGAAATATTAATGTACTCTCTTCCATAGGGGTTACAATCAACCAGGTGCAGTGTCATGGGCCTTGTCGAGTCTAAGAAAATGAAACTACACTTTGGAAGAATAGTGAGATTCCATCTGAAAGAGAGGAAATGGAGAGAGAGAGAGAGAGAGAGAGAGAGAGAGA